>BQNB010096208.1:3737-25678 GCA_026074375.1 Tanacetum coccineum
TGAAATGTAAAAATATTTTTTCTTAATCTTAAAAAAACTTAAAAATAAGTAATGTTAGGATTTATTTTTCCTGGCACCGCTCCTGATAAGTATTAATGAAGTTTATGTATTTCATAATTCAGATAAATATAATAAACTCTTAGATCTATAGCTTTTGTCGAGAACATAGTCATGTTTTCTAGGAGTAAAATACAGTGTATTATGAAAGAAAAAAATTCAGTAGTAATGTTGGAATAAAAAAGGAGTTTCGACATTGGTTTTTATGCCAAAAAACAGTGTTGATAAAAAAAACACAGAGAAATTGGTCTTCTCATGAAAACCAATGTCTTTGACTATGTATACAAACTGGTTTTTTTCAAGACAACCAATTTCTTTGTACATTGGGTATTAAAGAGCGGTCATTTTCCAAAAAACCAGTCTTATGTTACCTATGTCCGCTAATTTTTAACTATATAGACCGGTTATTTTATAACTGGTCTCTATTAAGGGGTATTTATAGCCTTTTTTGTAGTAGTGGTTGATATCATTCATATATTCTTCGAGCTGACGTAATTCCTCCTCTTGATCATGCATGAAGCTTATAATTATTCCTTCGAATTGTTTTTGTCGAGGTGGTTCTGGAAGCGATTGCCAAAAGTCTCTACTTCTTCCTGTTACCGAGGTTGCCTCTTTTAAGAGAGGATCAACTTGACGTTTCATGGAGTCGATCATTCGTTCAACATTAGTTGCCAGTGGATGTTGCGAGGGAGGTTCAAAAGTCGATGGTGGATTCGCGTTCTTTATAATGAAGAAAGGAATAGTCGATGAAAAATTACAAACAAACACACAAAGAAAAGATAGACTACAAGAAAGCTAATGACAATAAATTAAAATCTTACTTGAAAGGATTCAAGTAAGTAGATCTAAGCTAAATAAAAATCGGAACCTAAACTAGTTATTATTCCCTGGCAGCGGCGCCAAAAACTTTAATGAGGTTGTGAAACTCACTTCGGTTTTACAACTCCCTAGGCAAGTGTACCTAACCGTTGTAGTGTAGTATAGGCAAGACACGGGGGTTGTTATCATTCTCTAGGGGAATAGGTATCAGTGAAGGTCCAAACTAAACGTAGCTAAGAACTAAAGGTTGAGAGAAGACTATTTTTGTGTTTTTATATTTTATGAAAGCAAGTAAAAATCTCGGGTTTTAAAGGTGGTTTGTTTTAAACTACTAATTAAACTAAATTAACTAATTAAAGATAAAAAGATTTGTATGATAAGGGAGTAGTGTTTACTTAATCATGCGTGATCCTTGGTAGCTTCTCCTAACTCTATTGCCTTGTCACACTTGTGATGTATATGTAGGTACTATTCACTATGCATGGCAAATTACACGAAAATGCCGTCTACGATATAACTAGCTAGAGCAACGCACATGCAAGGTAGTATGACGACTATTACAAGGCCCCTAGTCTAGAAAAACATGCTTTTATTAATACCTAAAGGGGATCATCCACATCAATAGAATCCTTTCTACGCAATCATGTCTCCCAAGATCTTTCGATAAGGGACTAAACAATGCGAACACATCTACAAGAAGCAACAGAACTAAGATCTACATACCAATTCACACACAATCATAAGCAAACACTTAAAAGATCTGGCCTAGCATGCTCAAGATAGAAGAAGCAAAATTATATATCAAGCAATAAGACATATTGAAAGATAAAGGATAAAAGGTACTTCACTAAGATGAATCAAACGATTCAGGATCGTATAGAAGGGTTGGGAAACCCTAAAATACTCCTAAAATCTGGTACAAGTCGACCTCCCACAAATATAAACCCTAATCCTCTATGAAAAGTATCTTTTGAAAACATAAAATTGAGTTTGTATATATAAATTTATGGCCGCGATGGCGTCGTCATTTTCCAGACGCAGTCGCCAAGCTAGGGTTTCTTTAGGACTTCAAACTTGACGGCTAATCCAGACGACGTCTCCAATTTCCAGACGGCGTCACAACTGAATCCAGACGTGGTATGGGCTTTTCTCGACGGTGTCTCCACACTTTGGTCTTGAATTATCATCAATCTTCGCACCTGTTAGCAATCTTGTCTGGTTTCTTCCCAAATTAAGTCCAAGTCACGCGTATTTCCTCCAAATGCTAAAAATGCAAAAAGAAACAATTAAGCACATATTTTAGACATTTTTGCATGATTATAAGGGTAAAATGACCTCGAAAAAAGTGTATAAAATTACACCTCATCAATATACAAACTTGAATTTAATGTTTTAACATACATTATCATAGAGGATTAGGGTTTACTCGTGGGAGGTCGACTTGTACCAGATTTTGGGAGTATCTTAGGGTTTCCCAACCCTTCTATACCATCCCTTAGTGCTTGATTCATAATAGTGAAGTCCTTTTATCCTTTATCTTTCAATATGTCTTATTGTTTGATATATAATTGTGCTTCCTCTATCTTGAACATGTTAGGCTAGATCTTTTAAGTGTTTGCTTATGATTGCATGTGACTTGGTATGTAGATCTTAATTATATTGCTTCTTGTTGATGTGTGTGTATGTTTAGTCTCTAGAACCCTGGTTACTTAGGTGTACTAAAGATCCAAAGAGACATGATTGTGTAGAAATGATTCTACATGTAACAGTCTTCATACTACATTACCCATATGTAGATGATCCCCTTTAAGTATTTTAATGCGCATATATCTAGACTAGGGGTCATGTAATAGTCTTCATACTACATTGCATGTGTGTTGCTCTAGTTATTTATATCGTAGATGGCGTTTTCATGTAATTCGTCATGCATCTAGGAAATACTTACATATACATCACAAGTGTGACAAAGCAATAGAGTTAGGAGAAGCATACTAAGGATCATGCGTGATTAAGTAAACACTACTCCCTTATCATACGAATCCCCTTATCTTAATTAGTTTAATTTAGTTTAATTAGTAGTTTAAGACAAACCGCCTTTAAAACCCGAGATTTAATTGCTTTCATAAAAATATAAACACAAAAATAATCTTCTTTCAAATCCCATAGATCTTAGTTACGTTTAGTTTGGACCTTCACAGTACTATTACCCTAGAGAATGATAACAACCCCCGTGTCTTGCCTATACTACACTACAACAGTTAGGTACACTGCCTAGGAAGTTGTAAAACCGAAGTGAAGTTTTACGACCTCATCAAAGTTTTTTGGTGCCGTTACTGGGGAATAGCATAGGTTCTAAATTTAATTTAGCTTAGATCTACTTGCTTGAACCCTTTCAAGTAAGATTTTTAATTTCTTGTTAATTAGATTTCTTGTAGTCTATCTTTTCTTTGTGTCTTTGTTCGTAAGTCTTTTTGTTGACCTCGATGAGAGATAAAATTTCATGTCGTACCTTAGGAGATTATTCTCGACCTAGCCACGAAGGCTACCGAAACACCATTGAACTCCCTGACGGGAACAATGTGGTGCCTCTTCGATCCGACACCATCCGGTTGGTGCAAAACGGATGCTCATTCTATGGACTTTGGTCCGAGGATCCGAATCAACATCTTAAGGATTTCTTATAAATTGTGGAATCTGTTGACCTTAAAATTGAAACAAGGGAAAGAACACGCTTGCATTTATTTCAATTTTCCCTTCGAGATCAAGCTAGCAATTGGCTTGAACGTCTCCCCGCGAGATTTCACGTTTAAGGGGTTTCGTAAGGATGCCGACGATATTATCTTCGGATGACACTTTTTTGATCGAGATATGTCCTTTCTGGACATTATCACGAAGAAAGTGGTTACAGATTTTGATGTGTTTATTATGAGAATGTTGCACCGGGTTTTTACTAAGGTCAATCGCGCCTTTGTTGTCGCACATGATCAGAACGTCATCGAGTCGTGTGTCGTAGTCGATGAGAGCTTGTTTCATCCATAGTGCTTGTTGACATGCCTTTTCAGCGCTTACGTATTCGGCTTTGGTCATGTAGATAGCAAGAGCGGTTTATTTCTTCGAGAACCAAGATGTCAAACAACATCCCACGAACGTACAAATACCGCTAGTGCTCTTTCTATCCACATAATCTCCCGCATGATTAGAGTCGGCATATACTACGGTTTCTATGTTGGTCCCCTTAGGATACCATAATCCTAAGTGCGTAGTTAAATAAAAAATGCCTTTCTATGCGTATCTGAAGACCGCTTAACCGCTTCAGAAGATGTGAGGTTTTGGGATCCTCTTGGAAGCGGGCACAAAGGCGTACACTAAACATGATATCGGCCTACTTGTCGTTAGGCATAATAAACTACCTATCATGCCTCGATACTTGGGGCTATCCACCGACTCATACTCTTCGTATTTCATGAGTTTAGTATCGGAGGACATGAGGGTTTTCATTGGTTTAGAGTCTTCCAAGTCAAATTTCTTAAGCTTTTCTTTTTTTCTACTTATATTTTTAGATTGGATTAAAATATTCCATCTTCCATTTGTTTTATTTGTAATCTAAGTGTTCACCCATCATGCTCATCTCGAACTCGTCATGCATGATTTTAGCAAATTCATCACACATATCTTGACAAGTCGAACCAAATATAATGTCATAGACATATATTTGAACGATGATGAGATTTAAACTTTTCTTCTTAGTAAAAAGCGTGCTATCTACCATTCCTATGTTATATTCACGTTTAATAAGAAAAAACTTTTAGCCTATCATACCAAGATTTGGGTGCTTGTTTAAGACCATATAAAGCTTTCTTAAGCCTATAAACATGATTCAGGTTTTGCAATTCAATGATCCAGGGGTGTCACTCGTTATACCTCTCTCTTTGATGAAATCGTTCAGGAATCGCACTTTTTACATCCATTTTGAATAATATAAAATCTAAAGCGTAAAGCATAAGTAACATATTCTAATAGATTCTAATCTAGCTACTGGAGCATAGGTTTCATCATAATCTATGCCTTCTTGTTGATTATAACCTTGAGCAACTAACCTAACCTTATTTCGAGAAACAACACCGTTCTCGTCTAACTTATTTCTAAACACCCACTTAGTTCATATGATTTTCATATTCTTAGGTTGTGGTACTAACTCCCAAACATCGTTTGCAATGAATTGATTTAATTCTTCTTGCATAGCGATTATCCAACTTTCAACCGTTAAGGCTTCATCCCCATTCTTAGGTTCTATAGTTGATATAAAATAAAAGAAGTTACTTTGGTTTTGGGCTTAAGACCTAAGGGTTCTTTGGTTAAGGTTTCCTATGACATTCTCTAATGGATGGTTCCTAGATTCCTTAATATTGACTATCTCGTCAATTTCTAAAGTTTCATCCTCAATGTCATTTTCTAGGTTTTTCTTTTCGGTAACCTTAATTGCTTCTTCTTCATCTAAGTCATCATCCACCATGCCGTTGATGTCTTTTAAAAGGTGGAGGAGTTTCATCGAATTTCACGTTGAGTGAATTCTTCGATTTTCATGGTATGTTTATTAAGGATGATGTAGGCTTTACTATTTTGAAATATCCTAAAAAGACACCTTCATATGACTTTGGATCAAACTTTGTAAGGTAATCTTTGGTGTTTAAGACGAAGCACTTACTTCCAAACACTTTAAAATAATCAAGAGTAGGTTTCCTACCTCTCAAGAGTTCATAGGGTGTTTTTTCTAATCAAGCTCTAATTAGAATTCGGTTGATAATATATGTTGAAGTGTCTACGGCGTTACACCAAAATCTTTATGGTAACGATTGTTCATTCAACGTAGTCCTACTTATTTCTTGAAGTGTCCTATTTTCCTTTCAACCACACCATTTGATTGAGGAGTACGAGGAGCAGAGAAGTTATGTGTAATTCCTGGGGCATTACAAAACTCTCTAAATTGCACTTCCTTATCAAATTCCCTACCGTTGTCGGTCCTTATTGACACTATAGTGCAACCTAATTTGTTTTAAATTTTCTTACTAAATATTTCAAATTGATCAAAGGGGGGCAGGGGGGGGGGGTGGGGGGGGGGGGGGGGGGTACTTCGTTTTGTTTCTTATAGGAAATAAGTCCAGTTTACCTAAGAGTAATCATCTACTATTACTAAGGTGTATAGATTTCCTAGCTCCGTACGGCGGATGGACCAAATAGATCCATGTGAAGGAGTTCTAAGCATCTAGTCGTTGAGACTAAATTCTTAGCTTTATGACTAGCGTAAGCTTGTTTTCTAATTTTTCAAGCATCACAAAAATGTTTATCAAACTTAAGCTTAGGTAAGTTTCTAACTAATTCCTTAGATGCTAACGATTGAATGAGACGCATATTAGCGTGACCTAATCTCCTATGCCACAATGTCGAATTATATATACTCTTAATAGAAGTGTGAAACGACGTCGTTTCACCCACTCACAGATATCAACTGTCATTATTTTGTAGCTACGTGTGGCCGGCCCAAATTTTTTTTTTTTAATTATAGTTTGGGCTTCTCAAACTTGGGCCGGCCCACCACCCATTTGGCTCTTTTTTTTTTAGGAAAAAAATATTACAAAAGTATCGACTTATTCAGATAAAAAAAAATACCCGCGACATGAGACCCAACACATAAGCCCATATAAAAAACAAACTATTAAACATGAGACTGGAAAAATAAACTCGTACAAATAAAAAAAAAAATTTTAACACAAAAGACCATGAGACTCCATAACAACATAAGCCATATAAAAAACAAATATTAAACATGAGACCGAAAAAATAAACCCGTACAAAAAAAAAATAAAAATAAAATTTTAACACAAAAATAAACCCGCAATTCAGATAAAAAAATACCCGCGACATGAGACCCAACACATAAGCCCATATAAAAAAACAAACTAATAAACTTGAGACCGAAAAAATAAACCCGTACAAATAAAAAAAAAAAAAAAATTTAACACAAAAAAGACTGAGGGACCAACACATAAGCCATATAAAAAACAAACTATTAAACATGAGACCGAAAAAATAAACCCGTACAAATAAAAAATAAAAATAAAAATTTTAAACACAAAAAATAAACCCGCAATTCAGATAAAAAAATACTCGCGACATGAGGCCCAACACATAAGCTCACATATAAAAAACTATTAAACATGAGACCGAAAAAATAAACCCGTACAAATAAAAAATAGTACGACTTTTTTATATAATAAACTTTATTTATCAAATATATAACATATATCAACCTATTCACTCAGATAAAAAATACCCGCGTAAAGGTCTTCGCATTGCGAACGAAACGAGCCCAATATTGCAATGCTTCTGATATACGCACGATTTTATAAAAAAATATTGAAGTTAAATATATATAGAAAAAAAAATTCAAAACGTACCCTCGGCTTTTAACTATTTACGTTTTTTTTAATTATATCACATATCTATGGAGTCATTCGACCAAAAAAATACCACGGAAAAGATCTTTCGAATTGTGACAAACGAGCCCAAATTGAAAAAAAAAATCAAATTATTAACTATGACTCGAAAAATTAACCCGCGCAAAATTAAAAATGTAAATTAATCGGCCGCAACAACACGCGAAAACTTTACTTATCAAATATATAACATATATCTACCTATTCATTCAGATAAAAAATATCCGCGTAAAGATCTTCGCATTGCGAACAAAACGAGTCCAATATTGCAATGCTTCTGATATACGCACGATTTTATAAAAAATGTTGAAGTTTAAAATTAATACGAAATAAAATAATTACAAAAAGAACTATTTTAGTTTTTATATATATCACATAATCTATCGAGTTATTCTGGACCAAAAAGTACTCACGGAAAATCTTTTCGAATTGCGAACAATACGAGCCCAATATTTGCAAAAAAAAATCTAGTTATTAACCATGAGACGAAAATATAAAACCCGCGCAAAAATTAAAAAATAAAAATAAAATTTAATAGCCTGCAACAAATATGCGAAAAATTAACAGTCCCCGCGTAGCGCGCGGGTAATTTTGCTTGATTACTCATTACAGAATCAAACGAATCGTTTTTTACACTGTGCATATTCATTTTAAGCAAACTGGTTTTGAACTGCTACAGTGCTGGGCTAAAAAAAGCCCAAAAGATGTAGCCCAAAAAATTTGGGCCGGGCCCAATTAGATTTTTTTTTTAATTGGTTGGCACGATATAGGGAGGAAAAAACTGTTCAAAATTACCGACGGATGCAGATAAAAAAATACCCGCGGTAAACATTTCCGAATTGACTTCAACAGGCTAAAAATTTGGGCCGGCCACAATAGTTTTTTTTTTTCTTTTTTTAAAATTTGTCGGCACAAAAATAGGAGGAAAAAATGTTACAAAAAGTACCGACGCTTTTCAGATAAAAAAATATCGCGGTAACATTTCCTTAATTGACACTTAAACCAGGCCCAAATTTTGGGCCGGCCCAATTAATTTTTTTTTAAATATTTGTTGGCACAAAAATAGGGAGGAAAAAAATTGTTTCAAAAGTACCGACGCATTCAGATAAAAAAATAGCGCGGTTACATTTCGAATTGACTTAATAGGTCCAAAAAATTTGGGTCGGCCCATTATAAAAAATACCAGCTCGGGTACAATTTCCGAATGGACTTATACTGAAAAAGTAACCCGCACTATAAATATGAGACCGTACAAATTAAACTAGCACAATATTAAAGGAAATAAAAAAGAAGAACAGTGCTACAGTACCCCGACCCAATGGGCTCGGTTACTGTTCATCGGCCAAAAAAAAACTTTATTATCCCTCTCCTCTTTTTTGGCCAAAAATAAGAATTTTTTTTTACAGGAAGTACTCTCATCTTTAACTATTTACGGACATTTATATCGGCTGGGAAAAAAAAACGCGCGATTGTCATTTCTATATAAGAACAAAAACAAACTATTAAACATGAGACCGAAAAAATAAACCAAAATAAAAAATTAATGCCCAACAACAACGCGCGGTTAATCTTGCTTGTTCTCATTAATCGTTGCAAGACAAATTTTGTCTTCTGGCTTATTTCTTAATTTCATCACGTATAAGCCTTTCTTCCAAATACCTCTACCTATGACTTTACCGTCCTTAACTATTTCACTATCATTTTCAATAAATATAACTTTACACTTACTATCACATATTTTTCCTACACTTAGCAAGTTAAATCCTAAATTATCTACATGTTCCACATTAGCAATTTTAAGTGAGCCATGAGAGATCGTACCTTTACCAATGATGTTACCACGTAGATTGCTACCAAATATGACGTTACCTTCGTTGTATGCCTTGTATGTGGAGAAAAGATTTCGGTTGCTTGTAATATGTTTTGAGCATCCACTATCTTTATCCATATATCGGGTTCCAGTCAGATCACAAAGGCATACTATTTTATTAAGACAACAATTCAAACATTCTGGTCCACCCATATCTAATGGTATAAAATTGTTAGTGTTAAACATCCATGCATTTTTGCATGTGGTTGAGATGTGGAAATGATGGAACCATTCCCCGTGGCATGTAACTTTGATGTTGGAAATTATTCTATGTTACAGGAACATCAATGCGGTGTTTTGTCGGTCCATCATTTCTTTTGGTTTGTTGTGTCTTAGATCACTAGGGATGATAATTATGACTCTTCTAGGTGGTGGAGTTTTTGATCTAAAGTTAGGTTTTGAAAATCCAACTCCGGGTTTTAACGATGGATTATAAAATTGTTTAACTTATTTTCACTAGCAACGGGAACTTTGACATTATTTTATCCATTATGTGTTTGGGTCTAGGACCAAAAATAGATTTATAAAAGGACATGATTGCTTAGATTCCTGGCAAAAACTAGTTGGCGGTCCATATGTGCTTTGGGCCGCCGGTGTGTATATGAGGGCCTCCATGTTTATGCCCGACTCTCCACACAGAGACACTTCTTTATGAGACTTTACAAATTTTATTTACTTAGTTCTACTAGATGATGCTTCAAATGAATAGAACCCCAATCTTAACTTATCTCCAGAGGGTATTTGATTGTTTAACATTTCATTTAAACAATGTGTACTTTTTCAAATTATATAATTTAATGGCTTCCTCTTTGAGTTTTTCATTTTTGATACTAAGCAATTTACAACTTGCACATTCGAGATCAACTCCTTTGTTTTTATTCGAGTGTGGACAACTTTTCTTTAAGTTCACTAAGTTCCTTTTGTAGTCTATTCCTAGTGTATTTTAACCTTTTATTCTTTGTGAATTTTTAAACTCATTTCTTCATAATTTATCATTATTCATCTATCTGATCTAATCATTATTGATGAGTTTTCTAACTAAAGTAGGATGATTCGCGAACGTACCTCAATAAATGCTTGAGCCACGTAGACAGTTTTCCTGATCTTTCATCATCTTCCTCGCCGTTATTGCTTCAAGAACCTCCAACAAACGCTTTTTGGTTTTTATCTCTCGGTGGCTTTGGATATTTTCCAATAAGATGATTTGGATCTCCGCATCTAAAACACTTCCTTTCACCTTTACCGTTCTTGTCATCACAAATTATTTGAAAGGTCTTTTTGTTCCCCTTTTTTCTTTTTTCCCCCTCCCTTTTTTCCCTTCCTAGTGGTTTACAAATCTTTCTCTTCTTTTAAAGAACTTCTTGAAGTCTCTAACAGCCATGGCATACTTTTCATCTTCACTTTCGGAAGTCGAACTTTCTTTATCACTAGATTCTTTCTTAGCCTTTAAAGCTTGAGATTTTCTTTCTCCCTTAGCTTTGACTATTTCGGAATCTTTCTTGATAATCATCTCATGGACTTTGAGATTTTCAATGAGTTCAACAAGAGATATTGATGTCAAGTCTTTCGACTTTTTAATTGCCGTGACCTTTGCTCTCCATTTTGGATGCAGAGCCCTAAGAAACTTCCTGACATGGTTCTTGCTAGAATAACCTTCATCAAGAGCTTTTAGACTAGTAATAATTTTTTTAGGTTATTTAAACTAGCAAATGCACTACTTATAAATTCGTCTTGGAAATGGAGAATTGTTCATATTGTTGTACCAAGTGATCTTGTTATCTTTCACTTGGCTATTACCTTGGTGGGTGATTAACAAAGTTTTCAAATTTCTTTTGCCCTGCTACACATGAAAATCCTTTCATATTTTTTTCTTGGCAAAGCATTATAAATAACCATTTTGGCTTTATTATTTTTCGCAAGCCTCCTTTTAAGATCATCAGTTTGATTTTCAAAAGGGATAACCTCATCTAGTTTGGTTTCCGAATTTTGTATAACAGGTTGAAAATCACCGTTGGTAATAACATGCCAAAGATCAAGATCTTTTGATTTAACATGCGTCTCGAATCTATTTTTTCAATAATTAATAGACTATCAATTTCATATAGTGGTGGTCTTTGCATTGATTGCCATTCTAGATATTTGTCAGAATCCATAGATCGATTCAAGCTTTAAAATACATTATATTTTAAAAATCTTAAGTGACCTTGGCTCTGATACCAATTATGGAAACTAGAAGGGGGGGTTGAATAGTTTACATGTTAATTTTCTGTTTTAAAAGTTTGCTTCTAAAATAGTTAGATCCGAGTATATGTTCAACCAATCAACAATATGAACCAATAATATGAATGTTTACACACAACAACAAATCAAACAATATAACAAGTTAAAGGAAAGAACGATCAAACCAAGACATCAAGATTTATAGTGGTTCGGCTACAAAGCTCCTCTTCGCCCTACTCCACTCCCCGAGTATCATACTTGAGATTTCACTATGTCAACAAGCTCCCTTTAGGCAGAGAAACCGTTTAGACTTCGCTTATGTTGTTTTCCGACACATCAAGCTAATGTAGAGTCCTAATCTTAGCTAGAATCATACATTCCACTTCACAAACACAAAACTAACTCACAAGATCTACACTAATCGGATTTATACACAATTCCGATCTACAAATAACACAAGATAACCACAATAGAGATTTGTATTTAGAAGAAAGGAGAAGAAATCACTATACTATAACAATTCGTTTTTTGACGAATATGATTGTTCTTCTCTTGTACTTGATAGAAGAATGAGGAAGAAGAGATTTAATCACTTGAAACAAGATTAAACTATCTTAATGATCAAGATATTTAGTGAGAGAAAGAAGGTTTTAGTGAAAGAAAGTTAACTGAAAAATTCGTGCAAATAGGTGTGTTTTTCAGCTGAAAATAGTGCAGTATTTATAGCCAAGAAAAGCTAACGGTAACTGGTGGCGATCCCGACCGTCCCAGATATATATGGGGGCCGCCACTAGACTCCGCTCCTCTTTTTTTTAGTGGGAAAGTTAAATCTGGTGTGGAAGCTTTTATTTTAGGGGGGAAACCAGATTTGAATTTTTATGTTTAAATAAAATATTTCTTTTATTTAAAAAGTATTTTTATATATGTATTTATTTTTGTAAAAATACTTTTGTGAAAATGTAATGTTTAAGAGAAATATATTCTTGATCACTAATCATGTTTAATGAGTTGTTTATTCATACCTTAAGTGATTTATATTATAAATGAAAATTTACTATTAATAATTTGTAAACATTTATTTTTATCGTAAATGTTTTTACATTTTGTCATCTTCAAATCATAGAAATGTCGAAAAATATAAATAACGTTTTTAAACATTATTTGTATTAACAAAACCGTACTTTTCCTGATTTTGACTAATTGTTCATTTGTCAAATTTAATCTCATTATAGGCCGTAGTTAAAAGGTGTTACTTGATCAATGGTTTTCCTCTATCTTCTTTATTGTCTAAGATCACGAAGTATACCCAGATAAAGGAAACCGATTACCTCAACAAAACACATCCTTAGCTATTCCCTAAAGGGTATTTTGCGAATGGACTGGCTAGAGGAAGCTCTAATTCGGTTTCTACAAAGCCTTTCATCGGTCTACCTTATTGTACTAGACAAAGAATATCGTTCACATCGGACACCCCTTTGATCATCTCGAGCATCAATACCCTTCGACTCCGCCTACGTTACCTGGTCAATTCACAAAATTTCCCACCTATCTATTTCCTAGTTATTCTTTTAAACAAAATAGCCTTTCGTATGGGTTCCTTAGAGAGGGAATGGTAATCCCCACATTCCATTTTTCCCGATTTCATTGCCAACAATGAATCGTTGAACCTTGGATTTCCAATAAGTCCCCGGATTAACTTTCTATTTGTTTTATGATTTAAGGTTTGTAGCTATCGCGGTTGCAGTTGGTGTTCTACCATGTATTAGATAAGGGCCGTAGATTGTAAAACTTTATTTGGTAATATAGATCTTCAACAATCGTACGACGTTCTATGGATATACGACAATATTAGTATATATCTTATTTACCCATTACGGCTAGATTGACAAAAAGATTGGACTTTTCATTTGGTCCAACATCAGCAGCTAATAAACTAGCCTGGCCCATAAACTAATTTTTGTTTCACAAAGTACCTCAATTTTAATTTTTTTATGACTTTTTTATATAATAAAAACATATCGACGATTTCATTCAAAAAAATATTCGCAGAAAGATTTTCAATCGCGAACAAAATGTGGTCAATATTGCAATTGCTTATGACATACGTACTAATTTTATAAAAAACATTGAAATTTTGATATAATATTATTTTTTAAAATAACTTTCAAAACACACCTATAATACTTATTAAAAAACTTTATAAATATAACGAAATGGTCAAGAGTATAATTTAGAAAGTTAGAATTATGTAAATAACTCTATATTTTTTTGTCTATTGACGACTATTTTTATATAACAAAAAGTTTGAATTGTAAAATAAATGAAAAATAACAAAATACACTCTACAACATATAATGCAACGACAATTAACAAGCGGTCAAAAGATGTATAATTCTATGAAGTTTGGAATTATATAAATAACTGTATTTTTTTTTACTATTGTCGATATTTAATATAACAAAAAAGATTGAATTAGAAGACAAAAATATATTGGACCTTTTCATTAGGCCAAAAACAGCAGCCCAAATAAACTACTGGCCAAACTAAATTTTTATTTAACAAAACGTTACTCCTCAAACTTTTAATTATTTACGTCCTTTTTATTTAATAAAAACATATCGACGATTCATTCAAAAAAATATCGCAGAAAAGATTTTCAAATCGCGAACAAAATGAGGTCAATATTGCAATGCTTATGACATACGTACAATTTTATAAAAAACATTGAAATTTTGATATATATATTATTTTTAAAAAAACTTTCAAAACACACCTATAAACTTATTTAAAACTTAAAATAAACGACATGGGGTATTTGGGGGGTTTTGGTGGGGGGGTACGGGGGGTGGGTTATTTGTCAAAGATGTATAATTCTATGAAAGTTTGAATTATATAAATAACTCTATATTTTTTTTTGCTATTGACGACTATTTTATATAACAAAAAAGTTTGAATTGTAAAAAAAATGCAAAAGAGAGAGTCATAGATAGTGTGCTATTGTCGAAAACTTTCATAGTATATACATCTTTGACCCTTGTTTATTGTGGTTGCTTATAGGTTTAGAGTGTTTTTTTTTGCATTATTTACAATTCAAACTTTTTTGTTATATAAAATAGTCCTACCCACCAGCACTACTCCATATAGAGTTTTTTTTACAGTAATTGTCAAACTGTTTCATAGAGAATAATACATCATTGACCCAGTGTTTATTTTAAAGTTTTTAATAAGTTTTATTGGGGTGTTTTGAAAGTTTTTTTTTAAATTAATATATATATCAAATTTTCAAATGTTTTTTATAAATTGTAGTATTCATAAGCATTTTGCAATATTGACTCATTTTGTTCGCGATTTGAAAATATTTTCTGCGAGTTTTTTTTGAATGAATCGGTTCGATATGTTTTTATTATATAAAAGGTCGTAATTAATAAAGTTAGGGTACGTTTTGTGAAATAAAAATTTAGTTTTGGGCCAGGCTAGTTTATTTGGGCTGCTGTTTTGGGCCAAATGAAAAGTCCAATATTTTTTGCGGCCCCCAAAAAGTTGAGGCGGCCTCCAAATATATATGGGACCGTTGTAGCTTTATGGGACCGCCATCAGGAGGGAACGAAATTTTCCAGTCCTGTCTCTTTTTCTAAAACGTTGACCCTCATACCTATAGCCTCAAGCTAGCATTTCCCTGTTTGGCTAAACCATCTTTTGCATCTTCTTCAACCCAAGCCATGCTTTGCCATTCTTTCACAACTCTCTCATTATTTAACTCACCTAAGTTTTTGATTCACCATCACCACATTCATCTCTTCTATCCTCTTCACACTCATCAGTAATGTCTTGCTCAAACCTTCCTCCAAATTTCTCTAGGAATCCTAGAATCTCGGTAAGACAAGTTTAGAGGCGCAAAACAACTACCCTAAAATCTTCACCTCTATCCCAAAATGCTTCACCTCCATTTCCTCTAAGAGTCAATCTCCACTAACCCTCACCACCTTCTCACAATCCATTAAGGGACCAAATGATTAACCAACTTCACAATATTTCTTCCATCCTTGAATCACAAACTCAAACTAATCCAACTACATTCGTGCACCACCTTCACCACCACCACCTTTGATTCATCCCCCTACTCATGCTCAAGTTGATTTCCACTCCGGCTTTTGTCATTGTTGTAGGTACTCTCAGAATCAGTTTTATTCCTTGAGAAATGAAATCAACTTCATTCAATTCCTTCTTACCCGTCTCATGCCTCAACCTCAAATCCCACAAAACAATGTTTCACCAACCTCACTCTTTTCACTTTTCAATAATTAAACATCATCATATGTTTAATTTTATCAATAATCGCTAATCCATCTTTTGGGTCGTGGGATGTACTAGACTTAAAGAATTTACTAGTCTAGCCTTAGGGTTTAAATTGTTTTTATATTATGTGTGTCTACTTTATCTTGTAATATCATATCGTTTGCGTATGAATCTATCATATTATCGTTCTAAGTGTAGTATTAAATTTATGATCATTGTAGTAGTTTCTTGGTTATGAATTAAAAATCCTTCATGGGTAATTTACATCTTTGATATATTTGTCGTAATAGTGCTACTTGTTAGAAATAACTTGTTAGAAATGTTCTCTTGCATTTGTATTTTTAACTTTGTTTTGTAGCAAGAATTTCATGCGATCGATCCCTTGGTGCCCTAAACGAAGGAGAGCCTACATCAAGGGGGAGTCTTGGCATCATCGATTTCTTTCTCTCTACAATTCGACGATCATCCTTTTTGGATTCAACAAAAAGGGGGAGTAATGGATTGAAACTCATTAATATCTTGAAAACTTTAATTTTATACAAGATGAGTTTATATTTTGTTATCATCAAAAAGGGAGAGATTGTTAATACAAATAATATCTAAAAATGTTATTTATATTTTTTGACCTCTCATGTTTTGAAGATGACAAAATGTAAAAATATTTACAATAAAAATAAATATTTACAAATTATTAATACTAAATTTCCATTTCTAATATAAACCACATATGGTATGAATAAACATATCATTAAACATGATTAGTGATCAAGAAATATTTTTCCTTAAACATTACATTTTCACAAAAGTATTTTTACAAAAATAAATACATATATAAAAATACTTTTTAAATAAAAGAAATATTATATTTAAACATAAAAATTCAAATCTGGTTTCCCTCCCAAAATGAAAGCTTCCACGCCAGATTTAACCTCCCCCATTAAAAGATAAAAAGAGGAGCGAAGTCTAGTGGCGGCCCCTAATAGGCCTGGAGGCCCCATATATATCTGGTACCGCCGGGACCGCCATCAGTTACCATTGGCTTTTCCTGGCTATAAATACTGCACTATTTTCAGCTGAAAAACACACCTCTTTGCACGAATTTTTCAGTTAACTTTCTCTAAATAAAACCTTCTTTCTCTCACTAAATATCTTGATCATTAACATAGTTTAATCTTGTTTCAAGTGATCAAATCTATTCTTCCTCCTTATTCTATCAAGTGCAAAAGAAGAACAATCGTATTCGTCAAGAAACGAATTATTATAGTCTAGTGATTTCTTCTCCTTTCTTCTAAGTACAAATCTCTATTGTGATTATCTTGTGTAATTGTGTAGATCGGATAGTGTATAAATCCGGTAGTGTAGATCTTGTGAGTGAGTTGTGTTTGTAAAGTGGTAGATTGGTTCTAGCTAAGATTAGGACTCGACATTTAGCTTAGTGTCAGAAAACAACGTAAGCGAAGTGTAAACGGTTTTCTCCGCCTAAAGGGAGCTTGTTGACATAGTAAAATCTCGAGTAGGATACTCGGGGAGTGGAGTAGGGTGAAGAGGAGCTTCGTAGCCGAACCACTATAAATCTTGGTATCTTGGTTTGATCGTTCTTTCCTTTATCTTGTTATATTGTTTTGTTCACTATATATTGTTTGATTTGTTGGTGTGTGTAAACATTCATATTGTTGGTTCATATTGTTGATTGGTTGAACATATACTTTGATCTAACTATTTTAGAAGCAAACTTTTAAAACAGAAAATTAACCTGTAAACTATTTAGCCCCCCTCCCCTTTTAGTTTCTACAGGTTCAATTCCACAAGTGTCTCAAGCCTTTGTTTAAGTTCGAAGAAAGAGAAGAACATGAAATAAACACACTAAGCGTTGTCAATGAACGTGTTCTTGAATGGGAAGAAAGCAATAAACTTTATCACGAAAAAGAGTTAGAATTTGAAGCATGGAAAAACAAGTATTCTAAAAGCAATGCACTCGCTCCCAAAAAAGAAAGTAGTAGTGGAAGTAGTGAAAACCAAGGAGGAGTCACGTAAGGAATAGGACTCCGAGTCTAGCTAGAAGACTCTCTAATAAACAAAATCGCTTGTTGGGAGGCAACCTAATCTTTTAATTTTCGCATTTTAGGTGTGTCGTGTGTTTTAATTCTTCATTGTTTTTTATTATTGTTTGAAAATAGTGGTAATCATGCTTTGCTTTGTTTTTAACATTGTCTTAATCTCATTCAAAGGTATTTTACAAAAATAAGTGTAAGGGAAAAATCCAGTTTATAAGAACCAATTTTCAAACAAGCCAAATAAATAATTTAGATTAATTTGCGTCTTGTGTGATCGATTCATATGATTGTGTTAATAAATTTTGTGGTTTTGCAGTAAAATATTTGCACGAAATATTTAGTGGATATGTGTTCCGAAAATTTTCAAGAAGAATTTTTTTTCTTTACAGTATGTGGAGACGGCGTCAGGATTTTCCTGACGGTGTCCCAAGCCCAGTATAGGAAAATTTGATTTTAACTTTGAAATTTTTTGTATAATTTCCGGAATTTGTACATTGCTTAAAAACTAGAGGAAACCACGATTTTTTTTAACAAATTCATCCTATCTTTAAATTATAAGTTTGTTATCGAGTCGAAAAACGTAAAATTATATAGTTGTATATGTAGGTGATTTAATAATGAAATAACATATTATTAATTATTAAACGCAATGGATAAATCACCAATTAACGGATCCATAGAGTCATATGATCAATCAAAATAAAAACAACAAGAGTAATACCTTTGTAGCGTGATCGGTAGAATCAAATGGTGACCTTCACCTTAACACGAAACACCCAATGAAACCAAGTGATCAAAGGAGATCACCTTTATGATGTATCCACACTACACTTCCTTGTATACCAATTAGATGCTAGTCTTAACCCCGTAACCTTAGAATTACCTTTGAATAAACAAGATTCAAAGTAATAGATCAAGAAAAACTACAAACCCTAGTTTGGATTTTCTTTTGTGCCATGTAAAAGGAAGAGAGAAAGGAGGAGACATATTTGGTAAATTGTTAACTAAAATTATTAGAAGATCTCCAATATATATACCCATAAAATTGATTTTATCTCTTCCTTCTACACCCCTTTTGGGTCGGCCACTTCATGGGCCCAAATGGGCTTGCCATTTGTTTTCTCTAGTCCAATAAACTAAGTCCATTACTTAGTTATTAGAGGCCCGATATTGATCCCGTGTTATGTAGGTTATTTATATACCGTAAATACAATAAACACGATATAATATATAAAGTGGTCCTCAGTGTATATGTGCGTGACCCCATAGGCTCACACGTGTCTAGCCGTATAATTATTTATTATGACACGAGTGGTTCGCTGATGGTATATATATAAAATATATAAGAATCAATGATAAAAAGATTCCGGAAGAGATATTCCCGGGTCGTATTGTCCCAACGAGGGCTTTTGCAATTGAACTTTTAATCCTGGTTTGATGAAGAAATTGATATGATGGGAAACACTGATATAATTTAAAACTAAAGGTTAAGTAAATAAACTCTAACTTTAATCTACGGGGAAACAATATGATGGAAACACTGATATAATTACAACTAAAATTAATTAAATAAAACTTAATTTAATCTACGGGAAAACAAGCAAAGGAAATGGGGATCTTAAAAACTACGGGAAACAAAATTAGTTATAAGGAAATCCTAAAATTAAATCTAAATTAAATACGGGGAACAGAATAAGGTATCGGGAAACCTAAATATTAAAAATTAAGAAAAATAAATGCTAAATTAAATTAAAAATCAAAATTAAATTCTAATTAACTTAACTTGAAAAATAAAGAAAACTAGAACTAAAACGGAGGTCGTTTGAATGCTAAACGAAAAGAAACGGTAAAATGCACCCGGTAAAACGGGTCTAAGACTGAAATTTAAGAAAAATTAAGCCTACACTAAATTTTATATTTTTCCTAGACACTAAATGACAAAAGAAAATTTTATAAAAAAGAAAAATATTTTTTTATTAATTTTTGGATTTTTTATGAATTTTCTAAGATTAAAAACTAATTAAAACTAATTAAATATAAAAAGTCAGAAAATATAACTATAAAAAATCTGAAAAAATCAAATTAAATAAAGAAAAAGTTAACAAATCTAAAAATATAAAAATGCCCAAATTTTACTGTTTTAAATTAAAGTAATTAAACTAATTAAATTTTAACCTAAATTAATTAATTAAATTAAATAAACTAACTAAGGCTAACTGTTGTTAAAACTAAAGGACTAACAGTGAAAGGACACAAGGACAAACGGGGTAACAGGCTAACTAACCACAGGGACTAACAAAGTTAACTATGAAAGATAAAATTACACAAACAGTCCCTGAGAATGACCCCGATTACAAAGTGGGTCCCAACAGCTTATTTTTGAAAACTTATAAAAGCAAACTTATTAAGGGGCTTAAGGGGAACAATTTTCCTAATAAGCACATAAGCTGAATCTCAAAGAATAAGCCAGAAATGTGAGCTTTTGGGGCTGCAAAAGCTAAATAAGCTTTTCAGCTTATTTTTCTTTCTTTTTGGGGTTTAAGCCAACAAATAAGCTAGAAAACTTTAGGGGACAGATAATAAGGCTAAGGGGAATCTTAAATAAGCTATTGTTATCTAAATAAGCCCTAAAATAAGCTGGAAGTGATTTGAGCTTATGAGACAGTTTTAGAAAGAAAACAGAAAAAAGTGGACTTTAAGCCCTAAATAAGCTAACCTAAAAGGGGAGTTAAGCTACAAGATTGTGGGGAATTAAAGAACTACCTATAAGCTACAAAGAAAAGCAAAAAGATCCTAAGGCTTATAATCAAATAAGCTAGAAAAAGTGGGCTGAAATAGGGGTCTAGCACCAGGGGAGGTTCAACAGTGGGCTTAAGGGCTTTTTTAGCTTAACACAATAAGCTCTCAAGAGCTTATTTCCCAAGACCAACCCAAGACAGATTGAGAGGGGTGGTCACTTGGCTTATTGCCAGAAATTGAGGGTTTGAAAAGCACTATAAGCTGCTGATCTTTGGGCTTAAAGTTGGCTGTTTTCAAATTAATGATGCATAAATACACTTGACTTGGGCTTATGGTTAAATGACAGACATAAGGGGTGGGTTTTTTGTAGCTAGAAACAACAACAACAAGCACACAAATAGGTGCTTAAGCTGCTTATGCAGCTTGAGCACTTAAGCTTATTTTAGGCTTATGAATTTTGACAGATTACAAGAGGGTGCATAAAAAATTATTTTTACACTAAAAATTGTGTTTAAAGTGGCCCAATAAACCTCACACACTCAGCCAAAGTTGGCTGAGTGGTGTTCACCCATGGAAAACCCAGTTTGACCCATTTTAAGGTCTAACCCAAACACCCTCTTATTTTATAAAAATGGAGTTTTGGCTGATTCTTGGTAAAAGAGGGCTGATATAAGTGATCCCAAATGAACTTTAATGACTTTTACCACATGTTTATACAATTTAAACAGAATGAAACAGCTTAAATTATAGTTTGAATTTTCACAAATGCAATATCACAAAAAATTCTTATCTTTTTATTGAAAACCAAGAGACTTACAACATAAACTTTAAAAAAGATAACTGAGTATAATAATGCAAAAGGAAATACTGAAAATTAAAATTAAACTAAAACATAAAAAAAAGTGTGTTTTTTTCGGCTTGGGCTTCTCTTCCTCTTATAGCAGCTCAAAATTTCTTGGGCTGAGCTGGATGTGAGTGTGCAATTGCTCCAAGGCAATCCTAGCCCTTGGTTTACCCTGTACACCATCTCACCATTGATGTGGAGCTCGGGGTTGAGTGAATTTGGCTGAGAAAGGGTTATAGGGGCACTAGGTTTGTGGGAAAGGGTGAGAGTGAGCTGTGGAGTGTACTGGAGAGGTGGTTTGGGGCTGAAACAGTGGGGAGAGGTGGGTTTGATTTTTGGCGGGTACGGGATGCACAGTAATATGGTTACAGGTTTAAACAAAATGTTTGGAGAAGGTGCAATTCTAGTCCCTCACCTTTCTATCTCTTTTCATTTTCTATTTCAGCCCCTTTTTTAGTTATAACAAGTTTAGGTTTTAACAACAATGGTCCTTGTGTTTTGTAACTAAAAAGGGATAAAAGGGACTTTAGGTGAATTACAAGAATGGT
>BQNB010096209.1:0-21266 GCA_026074375.1 Tanacetum coccineum
ATTAGGGCTTAGGATTAAGGTTTAGGGCTTAGTTTCAGGTTTAGGGTTTAGTTTTTAGTTGAAAGTGAAATTAGGGTTTGGGTTTTTATTTTTAGGGTTTGGGGTTTAGGATGAATTAGTAATTAGGTTTAGGGTTTAGAAGTCATGCATTAAGTGCTTGTATCTTGTGCTAAAGTGGTGTAAAGTTTAAACATGGTTTAGGATCTTAAATGACCTAATTAGGTTTTTAGGCATTACTGACTTGTACATTGAGCTTAAATGAGTTGTACATTGACTTGGAGGGAAAATATGAATCAAAAAATTTGCATTGTACACTTGTACACGTGCTTTGAAGGCTTGTATATTTATTTTATATGTATACATTACATATAATTAGGGTTTTGATATAAATGTTAACGTTTAATGCTTGTTTTGATATAACGTTTTGAAAAGTACGTTATATGGATAATGTACTTGGTACAAATGATATTAAGATATTGACTTGACATATTAGGATGTTTACATGATATAAACATAGATATACATGGCATGATAGAGGTTGCGTGAGCTCGTTTACTTTAGAGATGCAAGTTACGTTGTATAATGAGATAAAGAAAAAAATTTCCCTGTAAGAAGGTGATATATTTATAATAGTTGGATATTATAGTGCATCTAATTTAATAGATGGATAATTACATTGATGAAAATTGCGGGTTGTTATAGTCTCCATCCCTTAAAAGAAATCTCGTCTCGAGATTTAGTTGGATGCCGGAGTGGCGTTTGAAAACAGATGTGGATATTTGGCATGAATTTGATCTTCGCGTTCCCATGTAAATTCTGGTCCTCTTTTAATTTTGTTTCTCTTTTAAAGTGCCTCATCTTACTTTGACTTATAGGAATACGACATTTGTATTTTAGTTGTTGATTTTCTCGATCAATATTCTTACTAGTTTCTTCTCAATGTTAAGCTTGTCATTCAAGCCGAAGCTCTTTCATTGGAATGACAAGGGATTCGTCAGATAAGCATTTCTTTAGATTAGAAACATGGAAAGTACTATGGATATTACTGAGCTCTTCAGGAAGCTCAAGTTTATATGCCACTGGGCCAATCCGTTCAAGGATTTTGAAAGGTCCAATGTACCGAGGGTTAAGCTTTCCTCGTTTTCCAAATCGGATGACACCTTTACGAGGTGATACTTTTAACATAACACGATCTCCAACTTAAATTCTAAAGACTTTCATCTTATTTTGCATAATTCTTCTGTCGGTCTCTTGTAGCTTGCTAGCGTTGTCGATTTTGCACTATCTTTTCAGTGGTTTCATGGATTATTTCTGGTCCCGTAAGTTGAACATCTCCAACTTCGGCCTAGCAAACAGGTGATCTGCACTTTCGACCATAAAGTGCCTCAAATGGTGCTGCCTTAATACTGGCATGGTAACTGTTATTGTAAGAAAATTCTACTAATGGTAAGTGTTTTTCCCATCCTTTTCTAAAATCTATAAACACAGCCGATGCTGTCCTTCAAAGTGTTTGGAATGGTTCTTTACACTTTGTCTAACGGTTTCAGGATTGATTATGCCATATCTGTCTAATTGAGTACCCAAAGCATTCTGTAATGATTGCCAGAATCTGGATGTGAAATGACTGTCACGATCCGAGATGATAGATATTGGCACTCCATGCCGGGAGACTATTTCCTTTATGTACAATCTTGTAAGGGTTTCCATACTATCTGTCTCTCGGGTAGGGATGAAATGTGCGGATTTGGTAAGGCGATCGACAATGACCCAGATTGTGTCATGTCCGTTTGATGTTTTGGGTAGTTTTGTGATGAAATCCATTGTTATTCTCTCCCACTTCCACATAGGAATCTCTGGTTGTACCAGTAAGCCGGATGGCTTTTGACATTCTGCTTTAACTCTAGAGCATGTTAAACACTTGCCAACATACTCAGCGATGATTGCCTTCATGTTAGGCCACCAATAGAGTTTCTTTAGATCCTGATACATCTTGTCAGAACCTGGGTGAATGGAATACTTTGATTTATGGGACTCATGCATGATTAAGTCTCTCAGATTACCAAAAAGTGGTAACCAGCTTTGGTTTTTAATACAACGAGTTCCATCAGGACGTATTTCAAATGCTTTGTCCATTCCTCGTAAGTTCTTAGCTTTGATGTTTTCTTCTTTGAGTGCTTCAGTTTGAACTTGGATGAATGGTCATAACTAATGATCTAACTCGGAGTGGTTTGATTCATTCCTTCTGGCTTAAGGCATCTGCTACGACATTTGCCTTTCCAGGATGGTAGCGAATTTCACAATCATAATCTGCAAGCAATTCTAGCCAACGGCGTTGTCTCATGTTCAACTCTTTCTGATCAAGGATATGCTAAAGACTTTTATGATCAGTGAACATAGTACATTTGGTGCCATACAGATAGTGTCTCTAAATTTTAAGAGCGAACACTACTGCTCCTAATTCAAGATCATGAGTGGTATAGTTTTCTTCATTAGGCTTAAGTTGTCGGGATGCATATGCAATAACCTTCTCTCTTTGCATTAACACCGCTCCTAGACCTTGATGGGATGCATCACAGTAAACAACAAAATCATCATTTCCTTCTGGTAATGCTAAGATTGGAGCTTCACATAGCTTCTGTTTTAGTAGTTGAAAAGCCGACTCTTGGTCTTTTCCCCAGATATACTTCTTGTTTTTCTGGGTTAATTCAGTCAAAGACTTTGCAATCTTCGAGAAATCTTTGATAAATCTCCGATAATAACCAGCAAGTCCTAAGAATTGACGTATTTCTATGGGTGTAGTAGGAGATGTCCAATTCTTAACTGCTTCAATCTTGGCGGGGTCAACATGAAGTCCTTGACTATCAATTAAGTGTGAGACTTCGTAAAAAATTCGGGTAATTTATTAATTCATATGTTATTTATATTCTTACCTTTAAGTAAAAATTCTTATTTTTACCGTTACCCGATTCAGTAAATTCTACGCCTTATTTAATTCTAAGCTGCCGTTTAGCTTACTTCTCGTCTTCGTATCCGTTATAGTTCAAATATTTCTATATTTCGCCCCGAGTCTTTTATGAATTTTATTTTTGGTAAAATTTAGTTTCTTTCGCGTCCTGGTTGAACCTTTCTAAAAACCCGTTTCGAACTTAAACCTCATTTTATTTTACATTCACCATTTTTATTATTCTATACAAGTGATGATACTTAATAAAAAAAATTAAATAATAATAATAATATATATTTATCTATGGTAACTAATAATAAACTCTTCCTTATAAATACCAAACACCCCTTTAATTGTTTTAAGCTCCAACAAAACCAAAAACCAAACATCTCATTTATATTTTTTTTATAAAAATAGAAATTTAGTGGACATTTAATAGATTTCCCTGTATTTATAACTCAAAATCCTTTTTACAAAACACAGTTATAAATTGATCAAAGGAAAAAATATGCTCTCCCTCTCCTTGTTTCTCTGTAACCATGACCAACAACACCACAAAAATCATCACCAAAAATTCAATCAAACACTTCCTAATAATCCTACATCAACACCACATTAATCATCACCATTATTTCAAGGTTCAATCATCATGCAAGACATTTACAAGATTATGAGATTTTGAAGATTTCTTTAGTTTTTGATACAATTAAGGCTTCAAGGGCTTGATTACAAGTAACATTGAAGATATTTTGTTGTAAATTTTTTTTTCAAGGGTTTGGCTAATAAAGGGGTGTTTGGTTCGGCATAAACATAGAACCCATAGGGTTCCATTGTTGATTTTCTTGTTAATCCTATCACATTATAAGTATAATGTAATTTTCCTTAATCATATTTAATAGTATGTGCAGGTGTTCAATTATGTGACTAAAAATTCTTAGATTGAGCATTAGTGGGTGTTCTTGAGGTTTTGATAATTGTGGTTATAGTATTGGATGGAGAGTAGGTTATAATGCTGTTGTGTTAATTTCAAAAGTGTGAAATTAAAGTTTGAAGGGTTTAAAGCTAACTCAAATTAGTGCAGAACTTAGAGTGTCGTATTGGCCGAGTCATACCTTGTTAAAAACTGAAATTAAACTTAATTTTGTTAGGGGCGTTAATAGCTTAGAGTCGATAGGTCGCACGTCCCGTTAACTCCTAAAATTGAAGTTTTTATGGCCTCGGATGTTTAAAAATTTTTAAAAACAAATTCTGCATTTTATAAAGCAGTTACTTGCTGATGCGATTTTAATGAGTCCGGTTGGGCAATTTCTGGTCTGATATCAACACAAAAAAAAAAAGAAAAAAACGGCCTCCGCTAAAAACTAAGAAGTTGTTTAGAATGACGTTTTACCTTTTCGCAAGGTTTGCCAAATCTAAAAATGTGTAATGATAGGCCGAAAAGCATAGGGAAAATCTGCGTTTTTCATATTTTATTAGTTACATCAGACCTGCGAAAGGGCCATTTTCGTCCCTTTCTGTTGAGTTTTGGGTCTCGGCTAAAACTAAAAAGTTGTTCAAAATGCCGTTTTACTTCCCCTCAAGGCTTTCGAAGTCTGAAAATGAGTAATTTTGGGTTAAAAATCCAAGAGTCAACCTAGAAAAGGCTTTGGCTTAATAAAAGACAAAATTTGTAATAAAGAGATCATATGATGTAGTAAGAGTCTTATAAACTTAAGAATGTTTCGGCGAGAAATATTATACTCCACAGGTCGGGTTAGAACTTTTTGTCACTTCTAAAAATAGTAAGGTCAGAAATTGGTAACTTTTTAAAAGTGGAAACTTTTTCTAAATCGAAATTAAACGGAAGGGTAATAGTTCGTAAGCTTAAAGAAAAACACTTGGGATGTTATTATAAGAGTTTTTAGGCGCGTGTAAGGATTCTAAGCACATGGTTATGTATATGCAAAATATGTATATATTTTTATATATGCAATTATGCATTTATATAGTAATATTTAAAGTTTTTAATAACGCGCCACTTATATTTAGGTCGTGGTTGATTCGTTGGTGCTTATCCTCTTTATTTGATTTCTTGTCCAACTACTTCTACCTACGGTGAGTTCATAACCCCTTTTTCTACTTAATTGTTTTATAAATTCCGGGGTGAGATTACATGCATGTTTTTATTGGACGCAAGTACTTTTCAAATTGTATGCTATTCAGTATTATGCCTGAAAATTATTATTGCCTAAGTTACCACAATGCCAATTAAGTCTCTTTCATCATGAACCGTTAATTACTAGTGTTGTAAACGCGAATGTTGTGGATAGATCTATTGGGACTGACAATCCCCGCCTTGAATTTCTAGTCACAAGTTGACCATGGTGCATTTAACATGTTGAGTACTTTAGAATGTTTTGGCATACATTATGCATATTATAAAGGGCAAAAATAGTTAAGGTTTCGGGGTCATGAGCTTAGAGCAATAATACATGTTTTAGACTATTAAATATGTTTTATAGTCAACCAGTACCTAAATCTTGCGGTCCACACATACTTTACTTCTAACCTATGAATTCACTTAACAATTTTGTTGACGTTTTAACATGTTTTATCTCAGGTTTTCAGGTATACTGCTCGGAGGGAAGCCGCACGGATATGTGCTCTGGAGACTCTACATTTTATACATTCGATAAAACCTTAAATTTTGAAAACATAGTGTTTTGTTAAAATTGTTGGGACCTCTATCTGTTTGATAACTCTGATGTTTTAATGTATCGAATGTGAACATTTTGAAATGTATTTTAAAACGTCTCATTTTGAGCTCGTTTTCTGCGACTTGTACTTTGTGACCATGAAATAACACCCCAATTGTTACCGTTCTGGAGGTGTTACATTAAGTGTCCAAGAAATTGCACGATACGAATCCAAAAATCACACTTGGAGAATTTGGCATACACCTTCTCTTTCTTGAGTAATTTTAGGATTATTCTCAGATGATTTGCGTGCTCTTCTTTATTACGAGAGTAGATGAGAATATCATCGATGAACACTATTATGAATTTGTCCAAGTATGGTTTACATACACGGTTCATGAGATCCATGAATACAGCAGGTGCGTTAGTTAAACCAAATGCTATTTACTTGAATCCCCCCTCCCCCCCCCCCCTCACCCCCCCTAAAATGTCCGTATTTGTTCTGAAAGGCAGTCTTGGGAATATCTTCATCCCTTACTCTCAGTTGATGATAGCCTGATCTTAAGTTAATCTTCGAGTAGACACTCGAACCTTAAAGTTGGTTAAATAAGTCATCAATCCTGGGTAATGGGTAACGATTCTTTACGGTAAGTTTATTCAACTCATGGTATTCTGATACCCATTCTGAAAGATCCATCTTGCTTTTTTAAAAATAAGCAGGCGCTCCCAGGCGAAAGTACCTTGGTCGGATATACCCTGCTCTGATAACTCTTGAAGTTGGTTAGATAGTTCCTGCATTTCTGAAGGAGCTAATCTATAAGGTGCTCGGGCTACAGGTGTCGCTCCTGGAATTAGATCGATTTTGGAATTCTATCTTGGCGAATCGGGAGGAACGGCCTAGGGAGATCTTAGGAAAAACTTCGAGAAAATCCCGACTACGGGATATCTTCTAGTCTTTTCTCGTCTGACTTCTTTTCCATTACTTGGGCTACGAAAACTTGACAATCTCGGGATATATATCTTTCGGTTTTTATACAGGATATGAGATATAGTCGGGTTTTACTTTGGTCACCTCGGATGATCAAAGTTTCACCGTTGATTGGGATGTGGACGACTTTCTCGTCACAGTTTATTCTAGCATGATACTTGGTAACCAATCCAGTAACTCAATAACGACGTCGAA
This sequence comes from Tanacetum coccineum, assembly GCA_026074375.1. Classification (NCBI taxonomy): domain Eukaryota; kingdom Viridiplantae; phylum Streptophyta; class Magnoliopsida; order Asterales; family Asteraceae; genus Tanacetum; species Tanacetum coccineum. The sequence continues at coordinate 6,803 of BQNB010096209.1, forward strand.
ACTAACGGAAGTTTGATTAGCATAAGATCAATTTTGAAAGGTTGGTTTAACAAAGTCAGAATTGCACCCTGAATAATAGTGTTTGTGCTTACTAGGTTTCCGTCAGCCATTTTGATATTATAAAAGGTATCTATTGTAATTGGTGGAATATTTTGCTTAGAGATCAAGAGATAATGGGATACTGATAGCTTTTTATCCAGTCCATTAATCAAATTATACTTCTAGCTAGCATGTTGGTTTAGGAAAGAACTTACCGTGAATACGTTCGTGGTCTGGTGAGCATTTCCTAATCCCTCACAGTAGGCTCTTTCCTGGGCATTGTTGTTGGTGGTCTTTCGGCACTGATTTGCATAATGCCCTTTCTCTCTACAGGCATGACAAGTAACTGTCACTGGTAGCAGATTACTTCCAGTGGCTGGCCCTTTGTTTCTGCAGTTCTTGGTCAGATGGCCCACCTTGTTGCAAGTATTACACTTAACAGTGCAAGGTCCTGTGTGATGCAGAGTGCATTTCTTACACAAGGGACGGTTTCCAATATACCCATTGTTTTCAGTTGGGGTGACAGCATAAGACCTGAAGGTTTCCTGTCTTCTGTTCTGTTGTGGTTGGTGATTATTGTAGCGGTTGTTGGTGTTGGTGTTACGGTAGTTGTTGTTATTATCGTTGCGGTAGTTGTTGTTGTTGAAAGTTCTTCTGTCGTCAAACTTTCGTTTGTGATCACTTGATACTTGCACCGGAGTGTGCTTTGTTACCTGATCCATTAGCCTCTGGGCTATGTTAATGGCTTCCTCTAGAGTTTGAGGTTGTTTTTTTTAGAGGCGGTAACATTCCCTTCAATACTTTGAGGCGGTCCCCGATGAAAATTTCTATCATTTTCTCAGAATCTGGCACCATAGTGGGACACAAGGTTGCCAATTCCTGAAATCTTCTTACATATGTCTTAAGATCATTCCCCTTTACAGTCAGATGGTAAAATTTGTCTTCCATCTTCTGGACCTCGGTTCGGGAACAATACTTCTTTATCAAAAGCTTCTTGAGTTCAACCCAGGTAATCTTGTAAGCTTCTTCTATCCCAATAGGTTGGGCAAAAGAATTCCACCAGGATAGAGCTTCTTCAGTTAAAGTACTAGTAGCAAACTTTACCTTGCAGTCTTCGGTACAGTTGCTACGGGAAAACACTGATTCAGTTCGCTCAAACCAGCGGATAAGACCAACAGCGCCTTCCGTACCTTTGAAGTTGATAGGTTGACAGCTCATGAATTCCTTGTAGCTACATTTTATTGCTACAAGATCTTTTCTTGGTCTGGTGGTATTATCAGTATTTTCCATGTTAGCAGCTTGTGCTTCCAGAGCTGCGAAAACACTATCAGCAACTAGTTTCTTGATGACAGCCTGAGTCATGGCTGGTGATGTTGACATCCTTTTGGGAGGCATTCTATCAACATAAGACAACACGTAATAAGAATGATATCATAATTCTTTCCTTAAAATGCAATGCGTATTTTTGAACTTTAAGCATTTTTAACAATAGTGATATCATAGATACTTATTTGATATGAATTCTAACAAGCATCTAACTTATTAGTTTATTTTCTAGGGGTCACGGTAAGATTCATAATGATGAAGATGAAGATGTAATATAGGACACAGGATGAATATAAAACGGGATCACCATTGTATTATATCATGAACAACTTGCCTTTGTACTGTACATAGTCAAAATTTGACAAGTGTTGTTATTTATACCACACATCTCGTGGCTAGGTTCTAACAAAAGCTATAACCAGTATCTAATCTAGTAGTCTGATGGTCCTTCCTAGCTATTATTGTGTTCATAGATCGCATTCAGAAGACTTTCCTTATCTGCTTGGTGACGAGCCGGAATATCTTCGGAAGATTGTTCTAGATTAGCAATCCTAAAGCGAGCCAAAGAAATCTTGATGTTATTTCCCAATTTCTTTCTTTGGAGTTTAGCAATTTGAGTATGAGACTCTCGGAGTTCAACTTCCAGATTGTCAAAATCTTGTTGTTGGATCAACCCGACTTTTCCTAGAACTTTATTTTGTTTCTATGTGCTCATGCGGTCGAGAGAGAGTTCATATAGATGATTTTAAAATTTCTTATTTGTCCTCGTGCGTTCCAGATTGTCTTGATGAGAGCTTTCTCTCGATCGCAAACTGCTTGAGGTAGGGCCGAAGGTAGTAGGAGGATGACTCGGTCACGACTCGTTTCTTAAAGTGGGCAATAATTCCCCCCACCATCAGGAGAAAGATTTTCTTGAGGATTAAACATTGGAGATAGCATTGAAGATGGAGGCATAATAGTTGGCGGTGAAATAGGTGATTCTTTAGCTTAATATGCTTGCATGACCTTCATATAGGGGTCATTATGAAAAAGTGAAAGAGTTGGTGAAGCTATTGGAACTAAACCAAATGAGTTATTCGAAGAGCTAGAATAAATTTTTCCTGGTGAAGCTGGGACATAGTCCGAGGAAGCCGGGATATAGTCAGGAAAGTTGGAGGAAAAATCATCCTCAATATCGGAAGTATGGTGGTTGGGAGAAAGACATCACTTTGTTAACAACCCAGTGGTAAATAACATAAGTTATTTATATAATAGTATAATAGTTATGTATTTTACATACTATTCGGGAGATGTAGTGGCACGGAGGACTTTATTGGATGAAAAAAAGTAGTTATAGTTAAGGTTTCAACCTTGTTCTCTATAACCGTGGCTCTTGATACCAATCTATAACACCCCCATTTTTTACAAATAGCAGCGGAAGCTAATCTGGGGTATTATTTCATAGTACAACAGTCATAATCATAGAAAATGACTTAAAAGGGACGTTTTTAAAAGATAAGTTATCATTCATTATTTTATCAGAGTTTTTACAAACAGAGGTCCCAAAATCTACATGAAAACATAAGTTGGAATGAAAATAACGGTTTTGCCCATCTAAGGTCCGTGCATCTACGTGCCATAAGGATGTCTCAGTTACCTAAGATAAATATGCTAAAAAGTCAACACAAAGGTTGAGTGAAAATTCATAGGGTTTATGTTAACAGTTTGATTACTCATAAGTCATCATAAATAGTGGGTTACGTTGTTATACACCCATAAGTGTAATAATTGCAATGAGTACAATTATTATAGAAACAGTATTATTGCTCTAAGCTCATGACACCGAGCCTTGGGATAATCAATAATCACAAGTAATTGCCCCAACGGGTGCCTTTGCCAAAACACCCACACAGTGATTCAAATGAAGTGCGTTTGGTTACCAAAAAGTATAGGTACACCAAAGGGGGAGTTCAGTCCCAAATAGATCTATTTACAGTATTCGCGCTTACTCCGAAAAGTAATTAACGGTTCATGATAGTGGGGTCTTAATGGCAAAAGTAAGGACTTATGCAATAATATATCAGGATAGCATACAGTTGGAAAAAACACTCGTATTCATGGTTTATAGCATGTATCCCCCTCGCGGGTTTATGAAAACATTAGAAGATTTAAAATGCGAGGCTATGAACTCACCTTAACAGGGAAAATCTGATTGATGGCAAAAGTATATCAAGTGAAAGTAACAGCTACGTCACGCAACCTGAGGTAATATGTCAAGTCTTAGTGTGATGGTTTATGTTTCAAAACTTCATAAAGTTTAACGTATTACTTTGATTTATTAATTTATGGAAATATTGTATCACTGTTCGGGCTATCATAATCCAGAGGCCATGTAGTATCATTTGAGGAGTCAGGGCACTTTAAATCGTAAACCCAACAAACTCGTCAAAACAAATACCCAAATGGAACCCCTCACATGAAATTCCCTAGTAACGTGATACGATAAGATTTTTAAGTTTCTTCAAAAGCTAGTCGATGATAAATTACGTTAATTATATAACGTAATTGTTTTATAATGCGTCGATCGATGATTAATAACGATTGATGTGTCGGGTTTTAATGAAATCGAGTTTATAATATTAATATATATTTTTATAATTTATATAAAAATATTATATTTTATATTTTTAAGAATACAAAAATGGCAATATATACCCTTGGTTTATAAACTTTTACAAGTTTAGTCCTTTATATATAAAGTATATATAATTTAAACCTTTAACTTTGAAACTTGGCAAGATAGGTCCTTATAGTTATAACTTTAGGAAAATGACATTTTCAGCCCCTCTAGTTATAAATTTTAGAAAGTTACGATATATACCCCTTGCATGAAAACATTTGCAAATCAAGTCCAAAAAGCCATGCAAGCTTATTTTAGGGTTCCAAATGATATTTGCAGGTTATATCTTATTAGAATAAGCTAAAATAAGATGTTCTAACGTAACAAAAGTTTAGAAAAAGGATTCGTTAGCTAGAAAATCAAAACGGGTCGTTTTTAGGGTTTTAGTAAAAAACACATGGGTTTGAAGATTCAAGGCTTCAAACAAGAGTTTATATATGATCTTAAGAGTATTATGAACATTCTAAAACAGATTATGAGCTTATTGAACAAGATTTTGAGCTTACTTGAGCTAAAATGGGTTGAATGAGGGTTTTTAGGTTCGTACGCCTAGAAACGACTTCAAGGGCTTCCTTCTCTTGATTCTTGGTTTCTATTATGATTTTAGAGACTTCACTTGATCTTCTAATACTGCTTGGGAATGGATAGAACTCCATTTAAGTGTGTGTGTTTGAGTTTGAAGGATGAAATGAAAGGGTGTATATGTTTCGGCTTATATCGGGGTGAAACTAACTTGGTGTCCAAGTTTCTTGGAGTAGTGGCCAAGGTGTGGGTAGAGTGGTGACTTAGGAAGGCTATAGGGTGATTAGGAAGAGCTAGAAAAATAGCTAAGCAAGGTGTGGGGTGTTGGAGGGGGTTCAGCTATAAGAAGGTGACAATGAGGTGCTTGTAAGGTGCTTGGGTGGCTGCTTGGTGACATGGTGGTGAGGTCATAGAGGTGCTAGGATGCTAGGTTGGTTTAAAATGGGTCAAAAATAAAATAAAAGGGTTGTCGGGTTTGGTTTGGTTTCGGCTTAGGATTTAGGGTTTTAATTTCGAGTTAGGGTTAGGATTAAGGATAGATTAGGGTTTAGGGTTTAGGATTAAGGTTTAGGATTAAGGTTTAGGGCTTAGTTTTAGGTTTAAAATGAAATTAGCGTTTTAGGGTTTAAGGTTTTAGATTAGGGTTTTAGGACGAATTAGGGTTTAGGTTTAGGGTTTAGAAGTCATGCATTAAGTGTTTGTACCTTATACTAAAGTGGTAGTAAGAAACTAAAGTGATTTAGGAGGTAAAATGACCTGGTTTGGTTTTCTTGCATTATTGACTTGTACATTGAGCTTAAATGAGTTGTACATTGACATGGAGGGAAATTATATTCAAATGTTGTGCATTGTTACACATTGTAAACATGTTTGAGTTGCACATTGCGTTTTATTGTTTACATTACATATTAGTTAGGGTTTTGAGATAAACGTATACGTTTAAATGTGTGTTTGACCATAACGTTGTAAATGGTACGTTAACATGGATAGTGTATTGTTAAAAATGGATATTAAGATATAGTTTGTCATATTAGTGATGTTTACATGATATAAACATAGATAGAATTGGCATAGGTAGGTTGCGTGAGCTCGTTTACTTTAGAGATGCAAGTTACGTTGCATAATGAGATAAAGCCAAGAATTTCACTCGTAAAAAGTGCAGTAATATATTTATATATATACTATATATATATATATTATATAGTATATAGTATTATTACAGTGAATTGAACTTTAATAGTGGATGATTTATCATTGATAAAAATTACGACTATAGGAATACGACTAGGTTTCAGTTACTTAACTTCTCGATCCATGATCTCCACTGGTTCTTCCACAAAGTTGAGTTTGTCATCAAGCCAAAGCTCTTTCATTGAAATGACAACAGGAATTCGTCAAGATAAGGCATTTCATTTTAGATTTGAAACGTGGAAGTATTGTGGACATTACTGGAGCTCTTCGGGAAGCTCAGTTTATATGCCGCACTGGGCCAATCCGTTCATGATTTTGACAAGGTCTAATGTTACCGGGGATTAGCGTTCCTCGTTTTACCGAATCGGATGACACCTTTACGAGGGTGACACTTTTAACATAACACGATCTCCAACTTGAAATTCTAAAGGCTTTCGCCTTACATTGGCGTAACTTCTTTGCCGATCTCTTGCAGCTTGCAAGCGTTGTCGAATTTGTACTATCTTTTCAGTGGTTTCATGGATTATTTCTGGTCCCGTAAGTTGAACATCTCCAACTTCGGCCCAGTAAACAGGTGATCTGCACTTTTGACCATAAAGTGCCTCGAATGGTGCTGCCTTAATACTGGCATGTTAACTGTTATTGTAAGAAAATTCTACTAATGGTAAGTGTTTTTCCCATCCTTTTCCAAAATCTATAACACAGGCTCGAAGCATGTCTTCAAGTGTTTGGATGGTCCTTTCACTTTGCCCATCAATTTCGGGATGATATGTCGTACTTATGTCTAATTGAGTACCTAAAGCACTTTGTAATGATTGCCAGAATCTGGACGTGAAATGACTATCACGATCCGAGATGATAGATATTGGCACTCCATGCCGGGAGACTATTTCTTTGATGTATAACCTTGTAAGGGTTTTCATACTATTTGTCTCTCGAGTAGGGATGAAATTTGAAAGTGTCATGAATACACTCAATATAGTTCCAACCTAGAAGGTATTCAATACGTTATTTATTTTATGGATTGGGTGAAATCTCATTATGTCTTGATTAAAGTTCTGAAATTTGTTAATATCTTATGAAGCATATTATTAACAAGCTAGAAATGAGAACTATAAAATGTGTTTTGAATTTTCCAAATAAGAATAATTTATTGTTACTTAAATACTTAATATTTAGATAATTATCTCTACTTACAAAAGTAAGTGGAAGCATCTACAAATCTTAAAGATATTCAACAATAAAATACATAACCTTCTGAATTCACGGGTTGTATGGTACATACTAAGGTTTATAAACATGAAAATGTCAAAACCAAGTATAATGGTAACTATCATTCATATAATTCCACAGGATGCACTCATCAAGGAGTGATAATTTGTAATATCAATCTATGAGGTAATATAAGTTAGGGGTCATCAAACAACCTGCTAATTATAAGATGTAATGTTATCACATCTTGAATCTGATAAATGTCTTAGAACTATAAATGACAAGATGCAATCCTTATAAGACAATCAATGTTTTGAGCTTGATTGACCTTTCACCAAACAGTAAACCTATGAGGTTAGAATGAGTTTCTTTTAAAGAAAGACTCATAAGGGCAGAGTTGTATACATATTAATGCCTGACTGACGATAAGAGTTTCTAATCATGCTCAAGCTATCGACTATGATTAAATTTTCTTTTCTACACGCATTAATTATATAAAGATAATTAATTGTCATACATGTTTTCATGAATATGAAATATGACAATTAGGTTTCATAACTCTTTTCGTAATGATTACCTTTGCGAGGACAGTGTGTAATCAAAAGGGTTACGAGTTTATATAATCTTTATAAAGTATACAAGATAAAAGAATCCAAGTGTGGATTAGATCATGCATCTAGTAGCCGAGATCTTAAGTTTAATTACAATATGATTTTTGATTAAATTAAGCTAACTCCTGAGTACACCTGACATCAAGTGGGAGCACTATGTTTTTCCTCAAAATTCATATGTTGTGTAACTTATTAAAAGCATCATTCCATCAAATCTAGATGTTAATCCTTGAGGTTGGAATGAAACTTCACTTGGCGGCGTAAGACTTTGCCGCCCAGCAGGACTACGCTGTCAGTTACACTTTTGTAATTATGAGAGTATTAACGAACCATAATGCATGGAAACCGATCATGTACTCATAATATCAACTGAGGGGACTTCCATTTACTTCTTAAGTCGGTTTGGAAGTAATATATATAGTAGTGGAGGTTTTGACCTAAAAACAACAACAATAAACCCTTAACCCTCAATTAGGTTAAGTTTGCACCACCTATATTCACCTCAAAAGCTGTAGAAATATCTCTGCAAATCCAGGAGAGTGTGAGGACGAATTTGAAGGAAGAACCACCACTCTTGGAGTTACGTTGATTACGGCAATTAGAGGCCTTTGGCGAGCTACATCACCAAACTTGTAGGAATCTTTGTAGGTATTAATCTTTACAAACATTTCTGAGATGTGTCTAAATTTATCATTTGAATGTTGGATTTGTGAAATGAATTTATATATGGAGTAGTCTCATAATACTTATGTGTGGAATGAAATGATTTGGTGAAATGTTTGATTGTGTATGAATGATGATTTTTGTGAACATGTGGTTTATTTATGTCTTGAGTTCTTTTCTATGATTTGTGGTAGAATACCCACGGAATCATAGGTCGAAAGGGATTCCGTGGCGTAGGCTATTCTCTATTAGTAGTGACAAACTAAAAAGGGGTTTTGGTAATTGACATCTACCATCTTCACATAATCAAAAAGATGAACAAAAAGGCTTGAATTCAAGTATAGGGCGAAAGGACTTGTTGAATCACTTAGGAGCATCAGTTATCTAGCAAACACACTTAATTGGCTTGGGGTTAATGATGTTCATAGGTCGAAAGGGTTCGTCATTAGTTTCATGCATAAATATGATTTGGTGAAGTACACCACGGAGTCAAGTCATATATAAATGGGTTTTGTGAATCATATACACTTGTTTAACCAACATAATCAAACATGGATATCAATGACATGGATTTCTCGCATAAGTATAATCTTAAAAATGGAATGAATTTGCTTAAGTAATTACCTTGATTTTGTGACGCTAATGGCCGTGACAACCTTAGTGTCTTTCTTGCTACCTAGTATTGGTTTAGACCAAGTCCCGTGGAACGAACTTGACTTACCCGACTTTACTACGATTGAACGAGTATACTTGCTCGTATGTTTCGTTGGTAATTTCATTAGTCTCGATTATAAATGTAAAACTTGCACCCGACCAACGTCAACAAGTTTTTGGCGCCGCTGTAGCGTACACCTTCGTACCCAGTCAAAAAATCGCAATCTTCTGATCTTCTAAAATCATGTTATGCATTATGATGCAAAAAATACATGATTCGGATAATGGTGTTGACATGGTTTGTGTTTTTGTATGTGAAAAATGGTTGAGTTTGGGTATAATATTGTCACACCCCGTTAGCGGCGGAAACACGAGAATGCGACATAATGATTCACATTGCACAAGATATAAGATCATACCATACATTGTTTGCAAAAGTTTACTTACAAAAGTTTACAATTTCGCGACCTTGGAAAAAGTCAAACAGTTGTCCTTTAATAAACTCCCAAATGTACTCATCTTTGGTCCCCAATACTTCACATTTACCTTTGTTAATAACACACCTGAAAATGATACTCGAAAACGTCAACAATAATGTCGGTGAGCTCATAGGTTTGAATTAAAACCCAGTCGATGTGCCAATACTTTCAACAGTGGACAATTGTGCAATATGACAGTGAATATATGCAAACAAACCCATGACTTAGCATCCCCGCTAATCATGTACCATGACCTAGCATCTCCGCTAGTCACCAAACCAGCATATACCAATGCTCTTAGAGTCGCAACTTCGAATGTCACTTACGCACCTAAAGGCCTACCAGCTGGAGCACAATTACTTAGGGCAGGACCACCACAAGACATAACAAATACTTGCTAATCGCATACATTGTCGTGCATCTCGATGCATGAAAGTACAATTAAACCACATAATATTCACATAGCAATAATAAGCACATAATTGTCCCAAAAACAAAACCACGTTTCGCACAATTCAGAAAAACAGTTCAAAACACATTTGAGTATCATTTTCCCCCAACAGAGAAGACTTAAAAAGCGGGGCTACAAAAACTCACCTCAACAGAGATAATAACCGCACAGATAATCCTCAATCACAACGAGCCCAAACAAATCTCTACTCCAACGCACCAAATACCTCTACAACGCACAACGTACCCGGCGCCACGACCTAACATTAATTTCACCTTATTAACATTTTGTACAATATTGCCTTATTGTACAAGCGTTCGTCTTTAATCACACAAAATCCTCATTCTTTTTACAAAAACTCTCATCCTTATTTCAGAACTCTTATTCCCATTACAAAATCTTTATTCTCATTACAAAACCTTTATTCTAATTACAAAACCTTTATTCTCATTACAAACGTTTTGGTAATATGGTTGTGTGGTGCTTAAGTAAAACAACTCAATGCACTTGGTCTAAGTGCGACATCGACACAGAATACTTAAAACATATCCAACAACTAAAACAAAACAACTAACCAAACGGTCCAAGAGAATCCGACGAGAAATAAGTAGGAGTTCAAAGATAAAAAATAAACGAATAAACATCTTCGTAATCGATACGATATATATATTTACAACATATATAAGTATATAACACTTTAAATAATAATATTTTATCATTATTTTCGTCTTTTTATCGGGCTAGAAGGGGTAAATATAAAACCTTATCATCTTGGTACGTCCATGTCCAATCGTTTAATCTTAACATTTAACATTTACAAAAGTCATCTTTTGACCTTTAGTTGAGTTGACACAAATAATTATTCTGCATTATTTTCTAAGTGTGACATTTTCCACAAAATTTTGATATCGCCCGTTTGTTTGTAAAGGATTCCTAAGGTTTCCAAACCTTAAATTTTAATACTTTCAACAATTTTTCCAAAACTCTGACAAAATGCCAAAAAGTCCATATTTCAAATCATTTAACCGACTAATGACCAAGTTCGACCATTTTAACTATTTTCCACTTCCTTAGATCCATTTATCCGACTTAGTAATCCAAACTATAAAATTTTCCTTATCGGGCCCGAAAGCCCAACGTTAGTCCATTAGTATTTGTCAAGTCTAATATAATTACTTTTATCTCCAATCTAAGTCCATTAATCCATTTACAAATCCATTAGTCCATTTACAAGTCCATTAAGGTCTTAATATTTAGCACGATAGTAAAATTAGTCCATAACCTTTTATTTAAGTCTAAAATATAAACCGAAGGCCAATAGACCTTAAGCCCATTAAGCCGTACCCAAAATAAGCCATAAGCCGAAACGAAATAAGCCAACTCAAATAAGTTGTGGCTAATAATATAACTAATAAGCCCAATCATATAAGTTGTGGCTAATAAGCCAAACCTAAAATAACTTAACCCAAGCCCCGTATGTAATGGTAATGTTTAATTACACTGTGTTTAATTACACACACCTTTTACCTTTAAAAACAAGTTAAAATAACCAAAAACGGACTTAAAATGCCAAAAATATGCTTGTTTTGCTAATTGTGTTGTGCAGGAACGGATATCTAAGAAAAGGACGAAAAACGAAGCCAAAACGACAAAACCGGACACGGAATGGAAAAGCGTGGAAAAGACAAAGTCAAGACCAAGCCCAAGTGAGAAAAAGTCAACCAAAGTCAACCAAAGTCAACCCCGACAAATCCAAAGTCAAAAAGTGAAGAAAAATAAGTTTAGGGGCCAAAACTGCCAAGTCCCTATCTTATTTAAAGAAGGAAATAGAGAAGATGCTAATAAGGGACTCATGCTGCCATTTTCAAAAGTTATAACTCACAAGGGCCATTTCTGCCATCCCTCAAAAGTTATAACTCACAAGGACCATGGATGCAATAACAAGTATAACACTTGGGGGGTGTTTCTGCCAAGTCCCCAAACGTTTATAAACACAAGGACGATAATTGCAAGAAATACTTATACCATGAGGGACTATTTGTGTCAAAACCCCAAACCCTCACCCCGTTTTTAAACTACTGTACATCTTCTATACAAGTTTCCCGCCAATCTTACAAACCCCACATCCTGTCACTCTCATCCCTCGTTGACTCCCCACATCACTCCAAAACCATCACCACCTCTTACCCCACCCCCCACATGGGTCAATGAACAGCTTGGCAATCCTATGTGACCTTATTGGCCAAGAACAAATCGATGGTTGATAAATTTTGAGTGGGCACTACTCAAAACCAAGGGCCAGGATTGCCCTTGTGTTTACACTCACACAACAAGCACACAAGGCTGTTTTGTGTCTACAAAGAAGCACAGAAGTGAAGGAAAGAAGAGAAGACCAAAAACCCTAGCTTATTTGGCTATAAAAGCCTTTGTAAGCCATTGTGGCAAAGGAGTTAGTTTTTTTAGTGTGTTTTTAGCTCAGTGTAGTTTTTAACTTTAATGTACTTGTACTCTTTTTTTTATGAAAATTCAGTTTGTCTTTCACATATTGTGCTAAGTTACTTATACTTCTTTGAAAATCAATTAAGCCCTTAATATAAGCAATCTCTAACCTGTTTTTAAACTTTGATACAAAGAACTTAAGAAAAATTAAAAGAAAAACAAAGGTTACTGTTTGATAGCCATGGATGAATGAGCAAACAAGGATGGCTCATTGGGTTTCTTAGTTAAGCTTTTATAAGCTAAGGGTAGGTTAGAGCTTATTTAGGGTTCACACAATCCTGTTTTGAGCAAGGATCAAGGTATACTCCTTTTTAAATTTGTGCTTAAAATTACTGTAGCATAGCTTATTTTCAGCTTATTAATGTCATTTTGTGCTTATTCATGTTTCTTTATGCTTATGAGTACCTATTGATTGCTTATTTGTCACTCCTTTGGATTTTGATTGTAACTGCCATTTTTAGCTTACAACTGTGTGTTTTCCTTCTTGCTTATTTTAGAGCTTAATGTTGTGCTTTTCTTGCTGCTAATTGCTTATTAGTCATTGCTAATCACCTGTCTTTAATTATCTTCCTTGAAATCTTTGTTAATTAGCCTCTAAATTTGATTTTTACTACTTAAAGGGGTGTTTGGTACAAGCCCAAAATGGGTAGAAATGGGAAGGTTATGGGTTGGTGTCAATTGTCCAACTTTGATTAGTAGTATTAAGTTAATTTGAGTCTGTTTTCCAAAGTTTTTGAGTCCTAAAAGTGTTTTTTCAACTTTTCTAAGTAGTCCTTAAATCTGTTGGTTTTAAAAGAGAGTCAAAGGGCTTATTTGGATAAGCCCTTTTAAACCTGAGTTTTAGTCTCAAAGTGTGTTAATTGTGAGTATCACAAATTAGTAGTTAAGACTAATTGGTGTCATTTGCATTTTGTTATAGACTGTCAACATTTTTAGTCTTTCAAAAGGTCAAAATGTGCCCCATTTTCATTCTCAAAAACCAGAGGGTAAATCATTGTTTTAGGATCTAAAAGTTTGTGCACAAGTTCATTTCATGGTTTATTTCATCTGTTTTAACTAAGTTTTTATTCTTGAGCTTATTGGAGAGCTTATTTTTGTTCTAGCTTTTTCACAAAACCTTTTGTTAAAATTCCCCTGGTGCTAGGGGCTTACTTTCAAGCCCACTGTTCTAGCTTATTAGGGGGCCTCAGCCCAAGCTTTTGGCTTTTCTAAAAAGCCAATAAGCTCTTTTATTAAGCCCTAGCTTTGTAGACCTTAGGAAGCACTCTAGGTAGCTTAAATTTAAGCTCAAATTAGGCCATTTGATTTTTTTTAGCATAGTGTAGAAATATAGCTTAATCTCTCTTCTGGCTTATTAGGTGCTTATTAATGGTTGAATTTAGCTGATTTTAGTTATAGTTGCTTATTAGGATTAAGTTTTCCCTTGTTTTTAGCTTATCTTGCCCCTTAACAAGTCTAGTAGACTTAGAATTCACCCTAGCAGTACTAACTCTTAAGTTAGTACTGCTGAAAGTTTAAGCCAACTTCTGGCTTATTGGGCTTATTTCATTTGCTTATTTTTTGTTCTTAGTAGTTCATAATGTTGGTGTGTTAAGTTGTGCTTGCTTATTTTCCCACTAACTTTGCTTATTTGTTCATAAGAGTCAAAAGAAAAAGCCATATTTGCCTTTAAGCTCACTTTAAGCAAACTGTCAATCAAAAAGCTCTTTTTCCAGCTTATTTTTAGCTTTTCTCAAAAAGTTGTAGTTACAAAAAATGATAAGCCCCATGTGCTTAACAAGTTTGTTTAAAAAGTTTTTCTAAAAAAAAAGAGGAGATACGGGGAAACCCGGGTGTGCAAGACTCGAACCCGGGTCTCAACCCTCAATACACCTCTTTTATATAACCTCTTTTACCGTTGTGCCCTTGGGTCATTTCTGTTAGACCCTTGGGCACTTGGATATATAAGGGGGTTTTGTCCCTTAGGCTTATAAGCTCGTTTGAGCTTATTTTTGGCTTATTTATAAGCCAAATTTTGGGTTTCTTATTTTTCTTAGGTAGGTTTTAGGGTAAAGTAATTTTAGTAATTTTTTCATAATTTTTAAAAATAATTTAGTATTTTTTATAATTTAATTTCGTTAAAAGTTTTAAAAATTCATAAAAAATACAAAAATTATCA
>BQNB010096210.1:2605-25677 GCA_026074375.1 Tanacetum coccineum
AAGGTGTAATACTTCTTCACTTGATGATGGAAGTATTCTTCTCTTGCACTTGAGGAATTGAGCTTGGATCACTTGGAAACAAAGCTTTATGATTAAATGATCAAAGGATTTTATTGAGATGTGTGTGTCGTTTTAGAACAGAAAAAATGAGTGCAAAAGGTGAGAAAATAGTGGGGAAAAGTCAATTATTTATAGGACAAACTAGAGGAGCGTCAGTCTATGGGCGGTCCCCTTAAATAGGTGGGCGGTCCCCTTAAAATTAAGGGGGGCGCCCGTGTATTTAACGGGGGCCGCCGTAGACTGGGCGCTCCCTATTTTGAATTTCAAAATGTTTATTTTGAATAAAACATTTCTTTTAATTGTAGAAAATGTTTTGTAATGTTTATAAAAATGTTTACAACATTTTATAAAAGTGTGAGGTTGAATAAAAAATTTCTTTGATCATAAAATGCATTAAGCATTTATTTATTCATACATTTAAGTGATATAATTTTCGAAATAAAAATTTACTACTAATTACTTGTTTACGTTTAATTTTACATTGAACATTTTTATATTTTGTGATTATTAAAACGTAAAGATGTGAAAAATATTAATAATGTTTTTAGGCATTATTTTTATCAACACTACATATAAAGCATTTTGATACAAATCTATACTACATATAAAGCATTATGATACAAATCTTGAAAACTAAAAACTTAAAACTTAAACAATTAATACCGAAATGCATATAAACAGTTGTACACTTAAATATAACAGTTGTACAGTTAAAAACCATCCTCATGATTTCGGCAAGCATATAACAGATGAGTCAATTAATGAAAACCTTTTAATACATTTAAAACTCAATCTCATGATTGACTCTTCTATGGAAACATATTAATACATAGGTTGACCCATTGGCGAGAATATTCAAATCAAATTTTATCATCAAAGGGTTTTGAAGACCCTATATAAACAATCATCCTCATTCACTTTTCACAAACATTCTAACTCGCCGGATTCTTCCACTACTACCGATAACCACATCACCACCACAAGATTCTACATGTTTTGATTTTCTTTTTAAATAGATCTATTTATAGTATTTTTAAATCTTTTGACATTTTTTTCAGATCTACTCGCCGGATTCTTCCACTAATGCCGACAACCACATCACCACTACAAGAATCTTCATGTTTTACAGCCGTTGCTTATATCGTTGTTGCCGTCTCGCGTCGCCGGAAAAAACAGGTTATACAATTTTTTTTACGACAATGACGGTATTTTTAATAGATTTATAATATTTTTTTAGATAGATTCATAAGTTTTTATTTATCGATCTATTTTGTACGTTTTTTAAACCTTTTATACATTTTTCTTAACAGCGCAGCTTAGCCGGAAAAAATTACTCGTCGAAAAATCCAGCTACTCACGAAAACCTAGGCTGCTCGAGGAAAATCAAGCCCGCCCGTGTGTGAAAAATATTTGTACTGTTCTTGTAAAAATTGGTTATAAAGTTTGGTGTATAAATGTTGCTAAACTTTGCTATGTAAAATTTGTAGAGTAATTTGGCTGTGTTAAGTTTATGTATAACTTATTATATTAGTTTGTGTAATTGGGGTGTATAAATGTGTCGTAATTTTTGGGTTTTGTGTGCCATTGAAATTTGATGTGCAACATGTTTTCGTTATATGGAAGTGGGGAAATGGACCCGCGTGTGGTGGGGACATTTTTACTAAAATAACATAAAAGATACCTATTCTAAAACAAATCAATACTCCAGTGTTTGTATTTATAGGTTAGAATTTTTTTTTTTGTTAACTGTTGCTTTTGTTGTTTGTGTTCGCTCCTACTTTTTGTTTTTAGTCACATTTTGTGTTGTATTGTTCTTTTTCCTAAATGTTTTTTTGTTCTGTTTGTACTGTTTATTTATCTTGTTCTACCCATTGTGATTTTGTTGTAAATCTGGGTCTTAATAAGATGTATTGTGTGCCATTGGCGTAATCTTTTGTGACCCCAATTGTCTAACTACCCATTGTTTCCCCTCCCCCCCCCCCCCTGTGATTATTTTTTAGCATTGTATATAATTATATAACATAAAAGACAATACTGAGTCACAAACCACAAGGACACAATGTAAAGAAACTTAAATTGACCAAAAGTTAGACAAATGATAAGTACGTTGTATATTTTATAAGATCATCTAAACGATTCAGACCTCGTTCTTCTTTACGCGGAATATTGTAATTTAATCTTGCATCATGAACAGGTTGGGTCCCCCCCCCCCATTTTCGACTTTTTTCGGCTTATGTTCGTTGGGGGCGCAGTTTGAGGGCCAGGAACTCATTTCTTGAAAAGTGACGAGTCGTGTTTAAAGTGTTGATCTTTGGTCATACCAACGTAGCCATCTTAAATGCGGTATGCGTGTTTTTAAAGATGTACATGTTGCTTTTTTACTAAATTTAAGATACATTGTTTAGATAAGTACTCGTATGAAATTTATTTGTTTTCATCAATATAAGACTCCATAATGATAGCTTATTTTTAGTTGTTTTTCACTTGTGTTTAATATAAAATATATAAAAGGTTAAATTTGGGTTATGAACATGCATAAGTGAAAATTATTGCTTATTGCTTACACAGATGAAAATGGAGAATGTATAAATGGAAACTATTGTTTACACGAAAAGTATTCAATCATTATATTCTTTGAAATTATTCAATCATTGATGTACACGGTTGAAAACTATTGTAGGTGTCCTATATGGAAATAATTATGCATTAAAAAAAATAATTAAATTAGATTAAACTAATTTACGTTACATTACATTCAGTTACGATCGTCATTAATTACTATAATTTTAGACATATTCTTTAACACAATGACGTCTATATATGCACAACAAAGTTATAAATGTATTCGAATCATTGTAATGCTTTGAATTTATTCGTAAACATTTATGGTTTATCATAATCTTCTTTCATCTCACAAGATGTCTGGATGATTAGATTATACCTCCTTTACTTGCAAGTTTTCTTTCATCACTATTGTTGTGATCGAGTATATTAGAAAAGAATAACAATAATAATACAAAATGCGCTTCTTCTTAAGTAAAAGTTCATTTATCAAATAGTATCATGAGTTCATGACAATAGTGTTGCGGTTGATGTAAGTTAGTTCAAGAGTAAATAGCACAAATACAGTTTGCCGAAGGAAAAAGATCCTCTAAAGTTATGGTCAAACATGATTAATCATGTTAAGTTTATTGTGAGTGAAAATAAATAAGTGGGCCCATTATTTTTATTAAAAGAAAAAGTTTTATGCAATTAAATAATTTGTAATTGGTGAACATGATGTATCATGTTTTACTCAACTTTAGAGGATTTTAATCCTTTGCCGAAACATAATTATTCGCCGATGAAATTTTGTCGAATCTAAAAACCCGTTAATATTTTCACATTCTATTTTGAACGTTACACGAAAACTTACTACAATATCGCATATCGTTAATTATCGGCCGCTGGGAATTTCCGCCTCTATGCACGGGTACTCACCTAGTTATTATATAAAACTGGTGCCCAAAACTGAATTAAACCAACATTCACATTTAAATAAGACCAATATACATTACTTAATGCAACCTTTATTTTCTCCGGAATCACCCATTTATCTGTGCACATATTTAACAAAAAAACATCATTAAACAACAACCACTTGCCATAATAAATGGTAATTATTAAGAAAGTTTTGATAGAAGAAAAATATAATGAAATTAGTACCTAGTAAAGGTGATGAAGAAAGGATTTTTCTTACCAAACAAGTCATAATTCGATTTGTGATACAATCAATAAAGGGGGTGTTTGTTTAGGATGATTACGTCATTCTTTCAAAAGAAAGGTTGCATTACGTAATGTTATTGGCTTTAGACGGGGGTATACATAGGGTATTATGTCATTTTATACATAGTATCGATTAGATGCCTTGTGATCCATTATAGCTTTATTATGATTTTTTATATGTATTTTATAAATGAGTTAATTATTAAAAATATATTTACCTTAAAATACTTTTATAAAAATCAAATAAAAAAAACTTATGTGTATATTAATGTGGGGTTTTTATTGTCTTTTTTTAGGTATCAGTTATAATTTTACCCTTCAAATTAGATAAATGATCCCTGTCGTGTAGCGAAAATTTGCATTCATCATCCCTAGACTAAATTACATAAATGATCCCTGTGATCCTTTTGATGCTAGTGGATGGTTGATGCTGGTGGTGGTCTTACATGATAATATTGTTGGGAGTATGATCTATTTCAACATATACATGTTTCTTTTTCATTCTGGATAACCATCTTAAAACACTTACATGTTCAATTTACCATTTTCTTTAAAATCAAAGTGCAGCTCTTGTTTTATACCTGTGAAACCGAGATTCAAAGATCTCGTGTAAGAACTCATAATCAAAGATCAACCCAAAATCAACCAACTACAAGATCTTGTGTAAAAACTCATAATCAAAGGTCAAACATAATCAAACAAAAAACTCAAATACATAAGCTGACAACACCATTAACAAATCCATTCTTATCAATTTATATGTTTATAAAGAATTTAAAAGAGATAAAAAAAACCTAAAACTTATGTGAATTTATACACATTCAAAGCAACAATGTACATAAAACCTGGATGAATATCACCATTAATAGATGCATTAATATCAATTGATATGTTTTTTGGACCATCTAAAACAAGAAATTTTATGAAGAAAAAACTCTTAATTTTTCTAAAAATTTATACCCATGAGAGAAAAGTGATGAACAAGGCATGAAAAAGACTTGTTGAAGGTGAAAAATTAAAGAAACGATTAGAGAGAATATGAAAAGGTAGGGCTATAGATTGGAGTGGAAGAGATGTGGAAGTGGAAAAATCAATTGGGGATATTTTATGGGGAATAGAGAGGATAAATGAAAAAGATGAAGGTAATTTTGTGATAAGCACCTTGAATGTAAACAACCTACTTTTGACACCCTTTTACATCTAAGATTTCTTTTTATATTAAGCAAAAAAGAAACAATCACTTTACTACTTGGGTTAAAAATTCTTTCCATCTAGAATATTAAGCAAAAAAGAAACACCCCTTCAACTATAACCATATCCTATCATCTTCATTCTTTTACCATATCTTTTTCACCAAATCAACAACAATAGCAAATACCAAATCTTCAACAAATAATTAACAAGACCCCTTGCTAAATTTTTTGTTTTTTAATTAATTACTTTTACTCACAAACACATTTTCACCACCAAACTAATTCAATCTTGATGTGGATCGTTAAGGCTGAAATAAACAAATCAAAAGAATAATTGGATCGATAGAACTCGATCAAAGCAAAAGATTTTATTATCAAAACTCAAAAGATATCCAAATACAAAGAAAATACCTAATATTTATAGAAAAACTAGAATAAATTTAAATGAAGATTGAATTTGACTTTTCTATTCCTAAACATGCAATTGATTAGAATTAAATCTTGTCTTAACCAAAGTTTGTTGTCAAGCAAAAAACTTAAATAAAAAAAGTAAAATCAATGTCTTGACTTTGACTATGCATTTTGACTTTGACTAAAAGTCAATGCCTCTGCATCATCCTCCCTCGCTTGAGAAAGACTCATCTATGAGTCTTCATCATCTCCACACTCTCCGGAATATGGTGATAATCAGACACATTAAAAGTAGCAGACACGTTGTAATGTCCCGGTAATTCAATCTTGTATGCATTATCATTAATCTTCTTTTGAACTCGAAAGGGACCATCAGCTTGTGGCTTAAGCTTCATGAATCGCCCAACTAGAAATCTCTCATTACGCAAATAGATCCAAACCAAATCACCTTCTTAAAACACAACCCGCTTGTGATGCTTATTTGCTTGAGCACTATAACAGGCATTAGAGTGAATAATCTTATCACGCACCTCTTAATGCAAATCCTTAATCTTTTTTGATTGTTCATCAGCATCCATACCCAAAGGCTCTTTTACCATAATTGGAACCAGATCAAGAGGAGTAATGGGATTACGACCATATATGGTTTCACCGAAGTCTTGGCCCCTCTTAGTAGAGGTCTTAGGCGACTAGATGTACTGTAAATTCAATTCTTGTGGAGTTTGTCTGTTAAGGATCTCATTATTTGGATGTTCTCCAATCAAACTCTCGTACTAAATTTCCTAAACTTCGGTTAGTAACTTAGGTCGACCTGTCAGCCTCTAACGTTTTTTGTTTCTTTTTGTTTTCTTTGTGTTATTGTGTGCGGGTGATGTGAGCTACTAACTGCATTTTAGACACATGCAAGTCCACAAACCGTACGCAAAAATGGCTAACAAACTTCGCATCTCGATCTAAGGTTAGAGTCTTGGGAGAAATAACCATGCAACCTACAATCCGCAAAAGTATAAACGAGCCACTTGACTGGCGTTTAAGAAGTTTTGGAAAACAAGACAAAGTGATGTGTTAGTGAGCCCATCGCGGTGATCGATCGCAACACACCATCGCAGAATCTTTAATGTGTTGAGTACGAGGTAATCCCAACACGAAATCAAGACTAACCTCTTCACATGGAGCTTCAGGTACTAAAAAGGAGTATACAACCCCGTATTAGTCCCATGAATTTTTGTAATGTGACAAATCTTGCAACACTCAATAACTTGATCCCTCACCATCTTTGGCCAATAGAACTGCTCTTTAAGAATAGCCAATGTCTTGTCTCGCCCAAAATGACCGGCAAGACCCCCAGCATGACTTTCTACTATAACAGACTCATGTAATGAACTTGAGGGAATATACAACCGCACAACCTTAAACAAAAACCCATCATGCTTAGAAAATTGTTGGATTGTCCCCACGTCACACCTGCTCTACGCTTCTTTAAAATCTGGGTCATCTTGATAAATGTAAAACCCGCATTTTTGAAATTTGAGTTTTTCATTTCAAAATATTAATTTTGAAATATAACCTATGGTATATGAAAAGAATTTGGAAATAAAAACCTTAAGTTATGGATTTTTGGAAATAATGGTATTTTGGTATAAAATATTTAAATTAAAAAAAGATTTTTTTTTTAGTAGATAAGCATTAGAAATTTGGAAGTAATTATTGTGTATATCTAAAAAGGGTAAATTTGACTTAGTTGTGATAATTAAGGAATAGAGTGTAAATACTTTTGGAAACAAGTGTGTAATTGTCTGCACAATTAATTGGTGATTATCCCCTCACCACTATAAATACTACACGTCCCCAACTCTCTCTCTCATCCAGTATTCACTCAAATTCCTCTGTCAAATTATCCTCCATTGTTGTTTTGAAGATTTTAAGATTAGAAGTTTTAAATCATTCGGGTGATCCTAGTAATAAAGTTCTTCTTCTATTTGGTGTATTGATCCGTGTTCATCTTGGTGTCATTCTTCTTCATCTAGTAAGGTTAGCATATTAATTTTTATGTTTTTGATCATAATTAATAAGAACAAGAACATTAGAACATGAAATTGATTGGGTTTTTCTTAATTAAAAACTAGGCAGAATTTTGGGTTGTGTTCAACAGATCATAACTCAATGATAAAAATAGATTTTATTATGTTTCTGGAGTCTAAAGGGTAGCAAAACGAATATACTTTCTGAAAAATCCGGCCTCAAGTCAATTGGAGGTAGGGAAGGTCAGTTTTTCGAATTTACAAGAAAAAGTGTCAGTTCTGGAAATCAACTCCGAAAATTTTACTTTTAGGGTTTGAATTTTAATAAAATCACCATAAGGATTTGAGGGCTAATTTTTGAATATGTTAAACTAAGTAATATGTGTGACCTCTGTGATTTTTCTTATAATTAATTAAGGGGTTTAACTTGGTCAAATAGACGTAAACTTTTCATAAGTTTCTGCCCAGTCAGTTTTGGGACTGTTTTGATTAACAAGGGTCAAGGGACCACTTAAAATTCGAATTGATTAAATTTATTTTATGGGGACACATTAGACATATCATAGGTGACCTGTGATTTTTGGTTGAATTTTTAAAGATGTTTTGAATGAGTTTTTAAGTCAAGAAAGTCATGTTAATTTACCTAGAAAATTGTAAAGTTATTTAAGCATCATAGAATGATATAACCTTTGAAAACTTTTGAGAGGTCAATCGTAATTTAATAAAAGTAACATTATAAGTATATTCTTGTAGAGTTGGTGACCTTGGATTAATCTCCGTCTATTTGTGGTCTTTCATTCATTCAAATAAGGTACGGATTCTGAATACTTTGTATTCGTCTTTGAACTATCGGTACGGATATTCCGTCCTTTCAGTAAGGACATTCTTTCTTTTCATGATTCATCCCCAGAACTGCTATGCTTCCCCATTTTTATGTCTTTTGCCATGATCCTTTACATGTTTGATTTCAAGACTTATTCTATTGCCCGAGCTATATATACGCATGACCATGATTTACATGACTTACCACCTAGTCATGGAGGTACCATGACCGTGACACATGAGGCACCTGTGTCACGACTCTTTCGCGTTGAGAGTGATTTCACGCGGCGTCCCTTTTCATGTTACCAGATTATATTTCATGTTTGGCCATTATTATTCAGGGGCGTATGGGTGCATCCTAGTTTACATGTTTACACGTTCATGGTGATTGGTTGGTGTGTGCTCTACATCCCATCACATTGGAGCTGATCCCTCCACCCATATTATTATAAGAGGTCACCCCTCTATTACATGTTGAGGCAGCCCCTCTATTATATGCATGTATTCACGACATTATTATTATGACATGTATGATTATATGAGCTCGTGGGCATTCCTTATTATTTATGTTTATACTATCCATGATATCTCATGACATCTTTGACTTCACGTTACCATGTTTTACATGTTTATTTCCTATTCCTTCATGACGTATTCTCCAGGTTTCCTCATGACACTCATGATCTTTCCGCTGCTTTATACTTATTATCCAGGATTCATACTTATTACTTACATTGTTATTATATCCGTTCACTGAGCGTTATGCTCAGCCGTATTTCTTTCTCTTTCTTATACGGCAGGTATCTAGAGGGAGATTGGGCATGAGAGAGTGTGTGCTTAGGAAGTGACCTATTTAGCTTCCTTTCTTTATATCGCAGACATTTTGATGTGCTATACTATCTTGGACACATGTTTCGTCCTTTAGACTTCTTTTACGTTATTCATGTTGATCTCATAATTGGGAGCCGATGTTTGATTCCGGCTTTCCACCTTGTCCTATGTTATTACTTATGACTTTATGCCTTTATTATGCTTTGATATGACACCATGATTATGACGTTTCGGCCTACTCTCCGGAGCGGGTTTGGGTCGTTACAGTATAACCCAAGATATCCATCAAGGGCATCATAGATTGTTTAGGTAGATTTAGGAAGCATAACGTTGTATTCAGGAGGAACAAGATAAAGCTTGAGGAACTCGGCCAATTCCTCATATGTAAGCACATAGGTTTGGGTGCGAATATCATCCTTGGCACTCATAACGAAAGAAAGAAGAAGTGATGATCTTACCTTTGATCAAGTAAAATGCGGAGGGAAAAGGTGTGAAGACAGAAGAGATGATAAATAGAAAAAGGGTTTTTGGAGAAGTATTTAAGTCAAAGTTTGAGACTCTTTGCAACCGTCCACGTGTAGGGATACAATACCCTCATTCGGATTCCAAATGGAAGTAAAATTTTGGATGTGACAATCACGATAACCCAGGCAGGCTCTTGGGTGTTTAGCATTTAACACATAACTAACCCCTCGACAAGTGGGATTAGTATTTATTGCATACAACACGATAGGTCTTCAATATGGCCTTTGAGTTTCTTTATGTTGAAGTCGAAAGCAATGCATCCATAGATTCATATATTACATTCGACTGGGGGGCTTGATGATGTACCCCTCCCCCTCTGGTGTGACAACCATGACTTGAGCAGGTTGATCAAACCGTAGTGTTGACCTAAATGTATCTGTTGCAATGTATGGTTATGTGTTTATACGCTCTGCCTAGCTGGTTTTCTTAGACAATGGCTGCTGGCACTTGCAGAAGAACATTGCTAAGAAACTTTCGTGTGTGAGGTCCTTCATACGACACTCCTCGACCATGTCGAATGTGTATACAGATCACAGGATGATGCTCAGGTTGCGGATGCTGCACCAACTTAGAAAACCTCGTGACATGGATGAGCTATGATAGGTCCGAAAACGTTCAGAATTCAAAGTAAACTTTCAGTAATACGAATCTTTGAGACCTTATTCCATGTTTTATCATCCTTATCTTTAATCAAGTGCTACCCAATATTCTTTCAGGCAAGAGTGGAGACAGTATCACCCGGCAGTAGCAGGTAGTCACAGGAGTCACAGTCAGAGTGATGACCGACAGATATCTGACAGGCAGGGATCTGACAGACAGAGCGGTGGTAGTAACTACTGCAAAACCAGAACATCAACCACTCTCGAGACAACAACATGGTCAAATCTAATCGTTATCCGTCTTTATCTGTTATATGATCTGGAAATCTAACATCACTTCATAGGTAACTAGGAATTCTTGTACTGGGAGACGCGACCAAAGGAACAGAGGTCAGCAATCCCACCGATCTACCAACTCTGGTACATCCTTTGAAATAACAAGGTTTAATTCTCTATATGTCTCAAAGTTCATGTCTCATGATCTATCTTTGAATCAGGTTCCCAGCAGTCCAGGGTACCCTCTGAGGGTTATACTCACCCTGTTTGCAACACATGTGGACGTAGACACCCAGGAGAGTGTCGTCGTGCTGCTGGTACTCTTCAAATGTGGTCAGGCTGGTCATACTTCAGCAGTACTGCAAGAAGAACATTTGTGCTGAGTTCGTCTGGTCAAGCTGCAAGAAGCCAGACGCATCAGTCCGTGCTTTTGGCACTTACTCAGGATCAAGGCCCCAATACTCTCATGTAACCATCACTGGTGCATTATGTATATTCGGACGTTTGCAGTGTTTGTTTTATTTGATACGGGTGCGACACATTCTGTGATATCTACCAAGTTTGCTTCATGTTTTACTATGACACCTATATTACTTGATCATGTATTATGTATATCCACGCCCATGAAAGACTCCGCACGTATTACCCATGTATATAGAGATCTTCCTCTACAGTTTGATGACAAGATTCGTTCAGTTAATGCACTTCCCTTGGATATGTGTGAATTTGACATAGATTTTGGGTATAGACTGGTTAGGAGCACACCGTGCTATGATTGACTGTCATTCGTCTTGTTATATTCGGCATAATCATGCCCCTAAATTTATTTTATCTGGTTTCATTACCGGGAAAACTATGAAGATCGATTCCGCTTTAAAAGCACGTACCTTGACTACGCATGGCTTGTGAAGGTTTTCTGGCTACCATATCATAAGACATGACCTTCTGACGTTTCTTCTATTACATGATCAGACCCCGATTGTTTCCGAATTTCATGACTATTTCCGAGAACTTCCAGGAATACCTCCTATTCGCGATGTTGAGTTTAACATTGAGCTTATTCCCGGAGCTGAGCCTATCTCAAAAGCTCCTTATCGCATGGCACCGGATTGAGTTAAAGAGTTGAAGGATCAGTTACAGGAATAGTGGAGCGCTGGTTTATTCTCCCTAGTGGTATCGCCATGGGGTGCACCGGTTCTGTTTGTCAAGAAAGAAGGACGGTAGTAGGCGATTATGTATCGACTACCCGTGAATTGAACCAAGATCACATTTTCGTAATCGTTATCCCCCTTCCACGTATCGATGATTTATTTGATCACTTCAGGCGCTAAACATTTTTTATCAGATTGATTTACGATCTGGTTACCTCATCAGTTGGCGAGTGAAAGAGCAAGAAAATTACAAGACTGCTTCGCACGGACTTTATAGGTCATTTATGAATTTCATTGGTTTATAGCCTTTTTAGGTCTCAACGAATGCTCCAGCTGTATTTATGGACTTGATGAACAGAGTTTTTCATAGAATTTTTGAACAAGTTTCGTTCATCGTGTTCATTATGATATTCTATCTTCTCTAAAGTCTAAAGAAAACACGAGGAGCATCTCCGCACTGTTCTAATAGATTTTACGACAAGGAAAATTATATGCCAAGTTTTCCAGTGCGAATTTTGGTTGAGTAAGTTGCATTTCTGGTCACATTGTTTCAGCAGAAGGAATTACTATGGATCCGGCGAAGGTGGAGGCTATCACCAAATGGCCAAGACCGACGTCTGTGACCGAAGTACGGAGTTTTCTTGGATTAGCAGATTATGACCGCAGATTCGTAGAGGGTTTCTCACGATTAGTCTTACCCTTAACCAAGCTTATGCGAAAAGGTAAGAAGTTTGTATAGAATGAAGAGCGAGAAAAGAGCTTTGAAGAGCTTAAGCAACGTTTGATTTCCTCGCCTATTCTTACTCTTCCATCTGGTTCAGGTGGATTTCAGATTTACAGTGATGCTTCTAAGAAGGGTCTTGGGTGTGTACTCATGCAGCATGGGAAAGTGATTGCCTATGCCTCACGACAACTAAAGCCCTATGAGGTGAACTATCCTACTCATGATCTGGAGTTAGCAGCCTGTTGTCTCGCTTTCAAATTTTTGGAGACCTAAACAATAACTGAAGCTTTTATGCGAGTCATGTGAATATATTTAAACCGATCATAAGAGCCTTAAATATACTTTAAAGCAGCGAGAATTAAAGTATGCGACAAGGCATTGGTTGGAGTTATTGAAGGATTATGACACCAACATTTCATACCATCCGGTAAAGCTAATGTGGTGTTGATGCCTTTGAGTAGGAAGCGGTAGATAGCTGGTATCAAAGTGGAAGAAGGGATTATTCGTGACCTTGAGCGTTTGGATATCGAATTATGTGTTCGTGGACAGAGTGGTTTCTGGGCTAGTCTGAGGGTTGAGCCTAACCTAATTTCGCAGATCAAGACAGCTCAGAAGGATGACGGAGAAATCTGGGCAATTATTCAGAATATTGATCAGGCAGACTGGTTTCGCGTTGATGACGATGGCATTTTATTGGCAGTGGTACTAAATTATGCGTAACCTAAGGGGAGGATCCTACACTTCGAGAAGCCTTGATGACTGAGAGCCCATAGTTTCTCCCCCCTCCATTATTTTTTTCCCAGCAACACTTTTGGTGGAGTTGGTATGAAGCGCGATGTGGCAACATTTGTTTCAAGGTGTTTAAATCTGGACCCCTCCCCAGCAAGTTAAGATCGAACTAACACACGTGCAAGTGGGCTAATTGCAACCGTTAGATATCCTGCTTGGAAAGAGGGACGAAATATCCTGGATTTTGTTATCGGGTAACCACGGACTCAGAGAAGCAAGCACATGCTATCTGGGTTGTTGTAGATCGCATGACGTAAATCGGCACATTTTCTTCCTATCCGTAGAGGATTATCCCCATAAGTAAATTAGCAGAAATGTTCCAACAAGAATTTGTTCGCTTACACGGTACTCCCATCAGCGATCTGTGTCAGATAGCGATCCACGTTCACGTCCCGTTTCTCTTTCTGGAAAGGTTTACCAAAAAGCCGTGGGAACCAGGCTCAAGTTAGTACAGCTTTTCATCCTAGACCAGCCAGACAGTCGGTAAGCAATACGATTCAAACATTAGAGGATTTGTTGACGTTCATTGCTTTAAGAATGGGCAAGGAAATTGGGATGACTATATATTTAGTGAAGTTTGCCTACAATAACAGTTGGCATGCGAAACATTAAATGCGCTCCTTTCGAGATGTTGTATGGTAGGAAAAAGTCTTCTCCTATTTGTTGGGATAAGGTCCGGTGAACGTATTCTTTGAGGTACCCGAAGATGATTGAGGTGACTAAATGAAAAGGTCGTCGTCCGCCAGGGAAAAACTTAGAGGAACGCCAGACAATGCGTCAGAAGAGTTACGCCGACAGGCATCGCAGAGCGTTAGAGTTCCAGCCGGGTGAGCATAGTCCTGTCTCCTTGAGAAGTATCGACCTACACGTGGTTAGGCCGAGGCGTTTTGGTATCTAAGGACAAGCTTAGTCCCCTGCGTTTCATAGAACCGTTTGAGATTCATGTTTGCGTTGGTGAGGTTTCCTATCGTTTTGGCGTTACCTCCTCAGCTAACCATGTTTCACAATGTGTTTCAGTATCATTACCAGAGGTTACAATATCAGCCTCTTCCACGTTGTCGTCTTACCCATGATAGATCTCAGAGTCCGATGAGGATTTATCTTATACGAAGAGCTGAGTCTATTCCTAGACCGTCAGTTACAGAGTACATGAAAAAGGAAAAACAAAAAAAAAAAAAAAAAAAAAAAAAAAAACAAGATGATCCCTTTTGTCAAATTCTTTTGAGGAATCATCCCTAGCGGGAAGCCACTTGGGAGACCGAGAGTCTAAACGAGACCTCTTATCCTCATTTTTTCCATGATCTGGTATGTTCTTTTCAGTCGTATCATGTTTCTAATTCGAAGACGAATCTTTCTTTTAGGGGGGGAGAGTTGTAAAACCTAAAAATCTCCATAAGAGTAAAATGACCAAAATGCCCCTAATGAAAGAAAAATGCATAAAAGCTTAAATAAATTCATTTCAATGCTATAAATTATGAAAATGCAACAAGTAACGATTATGAAATTTATGTAAAAATAAAATACTTTATGTTATTTAAGAAAAATAAATACTTATGTATATATATTATTTTGGCCGATTTATTTTATTAGTTATTTATGCATTATAATTAAAAATTAAGTAAATAAGATAAAGATAATAACAAAGTAAATTTGGTAAACCATAAAATCTGAATTTTTCTGTTGGAAACATCAAAAACTCGGCCCATATTATAGGAAATAAGTTCCCAATATAAACCTTATCATTTTATTTTGTGCAAAACCCTAAAAACACTAAATCGGCACAAAGAAAAATCAAAAGAGGAGGCATCCAAATTTTTATCTAGGCCTAGAACAATTTTCTAAGGTATATTGAAGGTCAAGGATAGTGTTAAAAATAGTGAGAAAGATTGTGGAGGCTTGGTTTGATTTCGGGTATTGGTTTTGTTCGATTATCTCCACTGAATTTTATAAATCCATAGAATCATCAATAATTATCAAGGTAAATTTAAATAATTGTTTTTTCATCATTTATAATTCAGTATAAACACAATTAAAAATAGCCATTCATGTTAATTTGATCATAACAATGAAATAATTTCGAGTACCCAGTTTTGGATAATTATTAATCGGTATAAAAATATTTGTAAAAATTGATTTTATAATTTTATAAGTAGCATATATCATTTATTATCACAATCATTGTTGGTTAAATTTTTTTAGAGGATCAAAATAATTATTTGGGATTTAATGGTTTTTGTTCCGATTGTGAAATAAAGAGAAAAGGAAGAAATAATTGAAAAACGAATTAGGGTTAGGGTTTTTATATTTTTTCCAGGTCTAATACATGCTAATGAATGTATAAAAATTATGTAATTATTGGGGGAAATTTTAATTAGGGTTTTGTACACTTATTTGTTTAACCTCCCCGAGTTGAGTTTTAAAAGTATAATGTGGGAGTTTTGTAATTTCCTAAAACTTTTGGCTGAGTTGAGCATGTTATTATATTATGTTAGATCTAGAAAAATAAGTTAGGGGGTAGAAAATGTCATTTTGATATTATTTATAGAACCTGCTAATTATAGAAACCTGCTATATATAGAAACCTGCTATTTTTGGAAAGTCTATTTTTAGAAAGTCTATTTCCGGAAAGGTTAATTATGGAAACTTACTAAATCGGGAAAGTTATCATTTATGGAAAGTTAACTAAGGAAAGTCTATTTTTGGAAACTTACTATAATTAGAAGCTGCTATAGTTTGGAAAGTACCCAATATAACAAGAATACTAAAGCAGGAAATATGTTAATCATAGAACGGTAACCCCTAAATCAAGGAATCATGCTAATTATAGAAAGTTACTAAAAATAGAAAGTTGCTAAAAATAGAAAGTTTACCAAAATGAAAAAGTAACCTTTAATCAGAACTAGTAACTTTTATATGTCCTTTTAACATGTAAATCGCATCAAGCAGAGTAGCTTTCCATTTTCTTATCCATCTCTTTTCGATTCTTGCTGGACATAAAGGTAACGATATTCCGTCCCTATCAGTAAGTGACATCTTTCTTTTCATATTCATCCCCAAACTGCTATCTTCCTTATTTTTTATGTCCTTTGTCCATGATCCTTTACAATGTTTGATTTCAAGACTTATTCTATTGCCCGAGCTATAATATATACGCAGACCATTATTTACAATGACTTACCACATAGTCATCTGGAGGGACGTGGGGGGGGGGGGTGCTAGGGGGGGGGGGGGGGGGGGGGGGGGGGGAAAATAAATAAAGAGAAAGTGGTAAAAAAAATTAATAGGAAAGGAAAATGACACATGTGTCTCACTCCTTTCGCGTTGAGAGATGATTCATCGCGGTCGTCCCCTTTTTCATGTTACCAGATTAATATTTCATGTTTTTGGCCATTAATTATTCAGGGGCGTATGAGTGCATCCTAGTAACACGTTTACAACTTCAAGGGATTGGTTGGTGTTGCACCATATTATCCCATCACATTGGAGCTGATCACTCCAACCCTAATTAGTATAAGAGGTCACCCCTCTATACATGTGTGAGGCTGCTCTCTATTTTATGCTTGTATTCACGACATTATTATTATACATGTATGAATTATATGAGCAGTTTGTTAAAATATGAGAGTTTTTGGAAGACTTTCTATTTTTGGAAAGTGAATTTGGAAATGAAAAGTTATTTTTAGAAAGTAGTTTATAA
This sequence comes from Tanacetum coccineum, assembly GCA_026074375.1. Lineage (NCBI taxonomy): Eukaryota > Viridiplantae > Streptophyta > Magnoliopsida > Asterales > Asteraceae > Tanacetum > Tanacetum coccineum. The sequence continues at coordinate 19,470 of BQNB010096210.1, forward strand.
GCAAAATGGTTTACCAAATTAGCTTAGGTTTTTATAAAACTTAAGGTATGAAGGTAATTAATTAACTAATAAAAAAAATTATAGATGAATAGTAAAATACGAATTTTAAAAGAAAAAAAGAAAAGAAAAAAAAATAGAGTTGTATTAGAAATCAAACACTAACTAGGCTTTGTATTAGAAATCAAACACTAACTAGGCTTTATCTAGGATTACCTTAGAGCCTATAAATACAAAAAAAATAAAAACAACCCCTATTGAAGTTGGCCGATTTTTACAAGAGAAGAAAAAGAAGAAAATTTTAGGGTTCTTGGTTAAGGTAATTTCTAATCCTTGTTTAGTTCTAGTTATTTAATTTTTAATTAATGTAATCTAAGTATGATGGATTAGGGTTTATAAATTAGGGCTTTGATTTTTTCTAGAATTTTATAATGTTATAATTATTGTTTAATCATTAGTTTAATTGGTTACAAGATTTGATCATGCGTTAGGGTCTAGATCGCCCGAATTAGTTGTTTAATTCACTGCAGAAAGTTAGGCAGTTTTGTAACGAGCATAACTCTTTCATAAAAATTCAAATAAACAAATTACAACATATTGTAGATAACCTTAGAGAGTATACTTTCCAGAAAAGTTGGCCTCGTGAGTTTTTATGGTCGGGAAGTGGGTCAAAAGGTCGTTACAAAATCAGTGTGTAAAACAGTGACGAATTTCATTTTTGGTTTTGATTTTTCTAAAAATATTTAGACATCTAGTTAGAGGCTCTAAATCACGTGGAAGTTAGTTTATATATTTTGGGTGACCCCTGGATTTTTTCTAAGTAGGTTATGAAGTTTAAGTTGGTTATCTAACATCATACTTTTAGAAAGTCAAATTCTGGACGAATTTTGGACACTTTGGATTAATGAATTTATAAAGGGTATTTGTAAAAGGGTAATGACTTTGAGAGAGCTATGAGAGGTTCATAAGGCATATAAGTAGCATGGTGAATTTTGGTTTGAATTATGGGAGTGTTTAATTGGTGCGTTTAGGACGCGTAAGTGGGTATAAAATTCTGCTCAAAACCAAAAAATATAAAGTGTAGCATTGAAGTGTAAATGGCATATGTAGGAGTTGGAAAAGGTTTAAATCAAGTATAGAACTATGGTAGATAGCTTAGATATCCATAATAGTCGAGGTTACATCATATTGGGTTGAATGCCTAATTGATGGTAGCTTATTGTGTGCTTAATTGTTTAGATTATCCGTGAAGTGTTTGTGAAGCTTTTGTTGGATTCTTTTTGGGAAGCTAAGCATCAGGTGAGTTTCATAGCTCATTTTTCTTATGTTTTCTTGGGGTGAAAATGATGCTATGAGTTTAAATGTTTTAGTTGCTGTGATTATGTGTTTGTATCTTATGTGGTATGCTCCATGGCTTTGTGATCAATTAGAGTCGTTTATGTGGAATGCTCCATGGTTTGGTGATCAATTGGAGTTATTATTATTATTGTTGTTGTTGTGAAGTATCTTAGTTCGGTTGAGAATGGTGTTTACCACAAACAAATCCAACTGAAGGGTTGAAATAATACCTACTGACTTTGTGTTCCGATCGGAGGGTAGTGAGCTACCCATGACCCTATTGTGAGTATGGAATGATAGACCAGTGGACTGTGGTGTCATGTGTGTTGTTTTGGATTGTTTTACTAATCGCAGCAATTGTTTTGTAAGATTTTGTTATGTGTCTTAACCCTATGACTCTCACCAACCATTGTGTTGACGTTTTTAAGCATCATTTTCAGGTGAGCTTCGTGAGAATATTGAGGTTAAGAGAAGTGGCTAGAGTGACCGCTAGGATTGCATTGGAGTTCGCTCCTGAGTTTGTTTATGTTTATCGCCTGGATTTTGTTGAATGTTATTTGATTTTATTAGGTTCATGAAGTATTGTCCTTGTATTGGTGAAACCCTTTTTCATTAATACAAGATGTCGTTCATTTGGTTTTCGATATTGTCATGACACATTGTGTCTTTATGACTTAGTTATGCATTTTAGTGTTTCTCTATATAGACACCATGTGTTATGATGATATCCATTCTTATTTACGCCTCGCGTTTCCGCCTTGGCGGGGTGTGACATTTTTACCTTTCAAACTCTCAATATGTTTCTTTAATTTAGCAATTGAGACATCTTTTGGATCTAGCTTAGCTTGTCATTCATTTACTGTGAAAATTTCTTGAATGTCAGGAGCATTTTGACTATTTAATGGTTTGTTATTCGAAAAACTCTCTTTTTGGTGTTGTAATTTTAGTTCAAGATTAACATAGCGATTTTCAAGTCGTGAACATCTAACTACAACTTCATCAAAAATATTCTTTTCAACCATATGTTTTTTTTGGCAAGCTTAGCTTTAAGCACAAGATTCTTATTATTTTCATGAATAAAACTCAGTTGCATTTCACAACACTCATTACGTATAGCAAGAGAACTTACACAAATGTGAACTACGTCTGGAGATAAGAGAAGTTCAAATAAGTGTTCATTTTCTTGTTTCAACCGTTCAATCTCAAGATTATCATGCACAAGACATTTGTTATTTGCGGGTTACACATTGACAGTTACATAATCAGCATGCATCATAATATTCATAACATCTTGACAGATAATATGTTCCAAGAGTCAACCATTATCAATAAAAATTTCTTTCTTTTGAATATCAAAATATTTCTTGTCTACAAAACGCTGTTTAACAGCAGCTTGCATTTAGTTAAAAACCATTTTCACCTCGTTAAGTTCATTGTGAACACCATTATCAAAATCTTTAAATAAATCATTTAAAGTTTTAATAAATGGAATTACTTCTTGCTTGAAAATTGCTTTTGTGTGTTTGAAACCCCATGACCCCTCAGTTATTGCATCATGTGTAGTTCTTACTTTCACCACCTTGTCAAAACTGGCAAGATGATTTTTTAGTTTTTGAAAACTTGTATTAACCATTCTTACTTTTATAAGTTCACTAGGAGCCTCCGTTTTAACAGGTGTAGTCTGAACAACACGTTGTTCAGAAATAGGGTTTGAAAGCTGTAACCAGAAAGCTTGTTCTGCAGACAATTCTTTTTGAGGAACAAAACAATTTCCAAATCTTCAACCAATTTGTTTAACTCGTTATAATTAATTGGAGAAATATTAATTTTTTTCTTTATCAAAATTGGATCATTTTGTTTTCGCAAGAATTTTTAATCGACTATCTTCCTCTAAAATCAAAGTCACTTCTTCATCAACCACAGAAATCACATCTTGTTTCCTAGATATGATACTACCATCATATAATGTTGGCTTAATCCGCTGAGCTTTCTTAATATAAAACGGATTTTGATAACCAAGAGCTTGTTTGTGAGTATCATCATAGAAAACTTGTGGTTTCGTTAGCATGTGCACTGTTTGCGCAGATTGACCCACTTTATAAACAATGTTATCCCGTTCTTTTATTTTCTTTTCTAAATCAATTTCTTTGTCCATGTATTTATTTTCTTTTTCTTTGCATTCCTTTTTGAAAACATTAAGTGTTTGCAATAACGGTTCCTTTTCCCTGACTTAATTAGAAAGAGTCTGTTTAAGTGAGTCAATTTCTTGCTTAAGTGCACACCTATTCCGAATCATGTCATCCATTTGTGAATCAATTAGTTTTTCATGACTGCTCAAATCAACATTTAGTCTTTGTTCAAACGTTGATTCGACGAAAATGTATCGGTAATAATATTCTCGTTAGATGTAAAAATTACTTGAGGACAAGTAATAGTTAATCTTCTGAGTGTCGTAATCCCAACGAGAATTGAATTGAAAACCACGTTTATGTTTCAAATTTAAATGCTTGGTTATCTTTTAATTTTGGTTTTTGATATTTAACTAAAAATATAATAATACTAAACTAGATTAAACTAAATAACAAATAAGCAAAGCAATCGAACGAAGAGATATATATAAAAATATATGATTGCTAAGTGAAGTGTTTAGATCCTTAAGTGTGAATTTAATATTAAGTCCTTATCGATGAATCAATATCTTTCAAATAAATTATCTTCTCACAACGTTGGTTTTTATTGAAAACAATTTTTGTCAAGATATCGATTACTAAATTAATGCCTAATTATTCTTACGACTTTTGCCCGTTCGAATAACCAAAACAATAATCTAAGTAATCCGAAAATCACTAATCAATATTTCACTTTTATAAACACACTTAATTCACTAAACAATTTATCACTTAACAAGCATATATAAAATCTACTCACTAAGCATAATAATCAACAAAGCAATAAAAGACATAATAAGATAAATTATACTACACTAATTAATATTGAAAAGAGAAGAGATTTCCCGAATGCCGAAACCGAAACGATTAAAACCATCCGATCTAATAATCTATCAAAATACTTAAGTTTAGTAGCTTGAAGCTTTAAACTTGAGATATTAAGCTAGCTAATTAGACCCTTAAGCTCCATGCCTCAAGAGTTGAATCGAATTCATCATCACAAAACAAACAAGGTTAAGACAAATATTAATATACTTAATAACCCTTTATATCTCTTTTTAAACGAAATTGCTAAAACTGTTCTCACAAAAATTAACAATTTGTTTTTAAGAAATCCTATTGGGCCAAGCCCAAGTCTTATACTAGTGAAATGAAATAAGCTGATCTGACGAAAATGTTCAGAAAACTTAAACAATTTGAAAGTAAAAAAACGTTTTCTATTAATATAAAACCAAGACTTATGAAATAAGCTACTAGATCTCGAAATGAAAAGATGACTAAGGCTTATTTAATAAGCCGAGTTTAGAACTCTTCGCACCTTTTATCTAGTATTTCAAATCGAGCTAGAGAATCAATAAGATAAACCGAATAAGCAATAAGCTCAGATCTAATAAGCCAACTCAATAAGCTCTTATGGTTTTCGAAAATAAGAAAAGAAAAGAAAGGAAAATAAGCTAAGTACAAAAGTCTTAAGTAATAAGCACAACATTAAGCACTCGAAATAAGCTATATGACCAGCTTATTTGAGCCTCAGAAATAAGCCAATCGAAATAAACTTATTGAATAAGCTATTTGATTAGAAAAAGAAAAGAAAAGAGACAAATAAGCTAAAGGAAAAAGCTATTTAACCAACCTTAAACATCTTTTATTAATAAGCCAAAGAGATCTCTTACAATAAGCTAAATAAGCTCGAAAAGAAAATTACAATAAGCTGAAAAATTAAAACTAATAAGTTAAAATTTAAATGGCTAAAACTAAAACTAAATCCTAATAATCCCAATGTGAGCAACTGCGTATGAATTATATAGCCAAGGTAGGGGTGTTTTTGTAAAATCGTGTCATTAATGAGCCAATGGTTGGCATTGGGATGCCAAACCTCGTACTGCCAGACTGTACGCAGTCCCGATAGGCCAAGGAGCAACCAACATGTGTCCTGCCAGCTGCTTTAACATTAGATCGGCAATCCGAGCCTCCATCGAGCCAATCCCGAGCCACGAACCAATCCTAAGCCTAGCTCCGAACCTGCTAATTAATTAAATAAAAAGAGCACCCCTAACGAGAATCGAACCCTGGACCTCTCGAGCAACAGCTCAAGGGCATCCTGGATTACCATCTCAGCCAATGATTGGCATTGGGATGCCAAACCTCGTACTGCCAGACTGTACGCAGTCCCGATCCGCTAACGAGCATCCAACACGTGTCCTGCCAGCTGCTATAACATTGGATCGGCAATCTGAGCCTCCATCGAGCCAATCCCGAGCCATGAACCAATCCTAAGCCTAGCTCTGAACCTGCCAATTAATTAAATAAAAAGAGCACCCCTAGCGAGAATCTAACCCTGGACCTCCTGAGCAACAGCTCAAAGGCGTCCTGGATTACCATCTCAGCTAGTGGCTTCCTCTTGCCATATAATGCATACATTATTCTTTTAACCCTTATTTGCTTGGCTGGGCACATTTAAGTATAAGGGTTCAAATTAGGCACAAAAGGTTCAAATAATAAAGTGAAGAAACATGTAATCTAATGATCTACCAAGAACAAGAGAGAGAGAGATGTGGGTTGTGATGTTTAGAAAGTGATGGAATGGATGATGTTGTTACTATGTGGAAATATGGAAGAAATGAACCAACCAACCCCTCTCCAAGGCTAGGAGAGGGCTTATATAGTTACATGATGGCCGGCCCATGGGCTATGATGGACTTCCC
>BQNB010096211.1:0-10000 GCA_026074375.1 Tanacetum coccineum
AAGATTTTGATTCAACAAACTTAAAACTTTAACAAAACTTATTTTAAACTTTCAAAAACTAACATTTAAACTAATTCCGAGCTAATCAGAAATGATTTGAGGACCAAAGACAGTTTATACCCCAATTTGACCCATTTTACATCCTTGACCCAAACACATCTTTAAGATTAGCAAATGCATTTTAAAGCAATATCAAATCTTAAAAAGCCTCAATTATTGGAAACAGATGAAGAATTATAGATAATAAGGAAAAATAAGCATGAACCTAATGAAAATAAGCACTAGAATGTAAGCTATACTGATAAGCTATATTAACTAAAAAGGGGCAGTTTTACCTAAACTTAAATGAGACTTATGCTAAACTACAAACAAAACATATTAAGCTAATATTGAGACAAAATAAGCACAAAATAAGCATAAGAATAAAGCATGATACAAGCAGAGAAAATAGCTGAAAAGAATATAATCTAGAAAAAAGAGTAAAAGTAAATGTACCTTGTCCTGTGCTTAAACAAGGACTAAATTGCTCTTAAGGAGCTTATCTACAAGTTGCTTATGAAATAAGCTAAGAAATAACCCTATAAGCCCATCCAATTTTGGCTTATCTTCTAAAAAATAAGTTGTGGTATTTTTGGGGTGAGTTAATGTAACAATAACAACATAAGCTTATTAAAATAATTTTGCAGGTTTAAGAAGCTTTTAAATAGCTTATAGCTATGACTTGTAAACAGAAATAAGCTTAAATGCATAAAGATTAAAAGAGACAGATTAGTATAAACATAAAAACTAAAATTTTCATTCACTTAAAAAGATTACAAGGCATTTGAAATTTAAAAGTCAATAAGAAAAAGAGATAAGCTGTAAAATAAGACAAGCTATACTACTCCTACCACTATATTACACTAGATGATCTCTCCTTAACAAAGGAAAACCTAATCTATTTATAGAAAAAACTAAGGGCACAGGGTGTGCTAGTTGTGTGAAGAGGATTGAGGAGTGCTCTCCAAGTCTATAATCTGAGCCTTTGAATCCTTCATTGTACTTATTTAACTTGATCACAACCCTTGATTACATCAACCAATCAATTGGCCTAGGATTGCCAATGTGTCTGTCATCTTCTGGGGGTGGGGTAAGTGGGGTTGAGGGGTTTGTCGTGGTGCAGGGGATTTGGGAGGGATAGATGAATAGTTAGATTTGGCGGGTTGTTTAGTTTTGTTTATATTTGTTTGTTTTGTAACAGAGTTAAGGTTTAAAGGGTAACAGGGTCAGGTTTAGGACTAGGGGTGTAATTGTTTAAGGACTAATAGTGTAACAACGAGGGACTAACAGTGTAATGGATAGGGACTAACTGTGTTAGTCCCTAAGGACTAACGGTGAAAAGGTATAAGGATTAGCAGTGTTAGTCCTCAAGGACTAATGATGCAAACCCTTAAGGACTAATGGTGTAATGGATTGGCTAATGGGCTTTTGATCTTGGGTCGGGTTATAATGATTGGGCTTTGGGCTTTTTTTAAACTATAAGGCTTATAGATAAAGCTTTATGGGCTGACTCGGCCCATTAAATGGGGTGCGGGTTGGTCCATTTAAGATGCACACATCTTTGACTTCGACTTTTCATACTCTTTCCAATCCCGTACCTGGTTTTGTCGGTTTTGGCTTCGTTTTAGCCCTTTAGTGAATATCCGTTACTTGCACAACATAAATCACAAAACACACATATATTTGGCATTTTATGTCTGTTTTTGGTCATTTAGGCTCGTTTTTATAGGTAAAAGGTATGTGTAATTAAGCACATACTAAAATCCCCCATACTAAGATCTTCCGAGTCCACATCGCAATGCCATAAGTAAACACTTTAGAAAACAAAGAATCTCAATCCCACTTGACTAATTACCTCAAAAAGTAGCTAAGTGTTCATCAAAGGGAATTGAAGAATCATTAGTTTTAAAAGCCCCAATTTGACCATTTTTAAATATTTACACTTATTACCACACATATTTTTGTATTTTTCCTTTTTCTTATTTTTTATACTTTTCTTTTTAAGCAACTCACTAGAATGTTTGAACTTCCATTATTTTCATAACCTTTAGGGTCATAGAACAAGAAGCACTTCAATCCTAAAATGCCCAAAAAGATAAATTTATCGTCCTTAATTTTTTTTCACTTGCCCCAAACCAAGCTTAAAAACTAAATCATTGTTACATTACAAGTTAATAAGGCTAACAACTACTCAAAAATGCGATTGTAGGAGTGCATAGCTACTTCCCAGCTCTCTTATTCCTAAATCCTCTAATGGGTTTATTTATATTGGTGACAATAATTAAGGACCTAAATAAATAAAATAAACCCGGTTTAGACCACAATTAGTTTGAAATCCTTTCCTAAAGAGACGATATGGTAAGAATAAGGTCCACATTAAGGTTCTAATTTCGCATGATTTAGGGGTTGTCCTTTTTATTTCATCCGCAACAACTCAACTACGAGTCCAGAGACGAAGGTTTTATTTAGATTACCCCATAGTCAAAATTTGGCTTTATACTTATTATTATTGCAACATTATTAAACCTTCGTAATTTCCTCGACCTTTTAGAAGGCTGCAACATCAGTTGTGAGCCGGCAAGATGCAGAAAACTTTTTTCAGCCTCGGATCATTATTATGTGCCTTATTTAGAAGACTGCAACATCGATTGTGAGCCGGCAAGATGTAGTAAACTTTTATCAGCCCACAGTTTTATTATTATTTTTTTACCTCCACCCTTTAAACGACTACCACATTGGTTGTGAGCCGGCAAGAGGTAGTGGTCTTATTTTGGCTTCGGTTTATTACATAACTCTTATTATTATTATAGCCAAATTTCAAGTCCTGCGGTCTTTTAACAACTGCCACATTCGTGTGAGCCGGCAAGAACAGTAGCCTATTTCCCGTAACACTGACAAACGTCCGATGTGTACCTTACTTCACCAAAAGAATCTCTACAAGTGGATTAAAACTAAGAATCGCAAAAACCTAAAGTAACTTTATTTATTCACAATTATATAGCGTTTATTAAGCTGGTGGGAGCAAAAAGCCACAATTAACCTCTATGAGCTCTAAAGTGTTCCAACTACTCCATGTTTAGCATCTAACTTATATAAAACTCTATCATTTTTTGTTCTTCGCAAATTTAAATTCTTTAATAAAAAGATCCGCGAATGCTTAGTCTAAAAAATTAAGAGTCAAGCTAGAGCTCAACACGCTCGATCTAGTCAAAATTTATTCTTATTCTGAACCAGGCATGAAAAGTCAACATTGGTGACAAAACAATTATTTTATTTTTGGATATTTTTTTAATTTTTTGCATAAAATCACAATATTTTTTAAATTTTGGTGGTAAAAACAGGATTACGTGAAAACAACGACTGCAGGCACAATCAAATCGATAGATCCCCCCATACTAGAATTGAACATTGTCCTCAATGTTTTAAGAAGGGTATCTACGTAAATCTAAGGCCGTTTATTAAGTATGCACAAAGATAAACGTTAGTCGATAAGATTAGGATATTGGATTCCCATAATCATGCTAAGGATTGAAGCTCAAGTGAACGAAGAACAAAACCACGAGCACGAGAGTCTTCAAAATCCAGGCAATCCTGGACATACAACACAAAACCAACAAAACACAGAGAAAGAAAGTCGATCCTCCAACACACTTATTTATTAATACTACTATTAGGATAAGCATGGGTTGCCACCCACGAAGCGCTTATTTTTGTTAACCGAGTCTTGAGCCTAACTCGATCCCCCATACTTGAGCTGGTCAAGGAGGGTAGAAATGGAGAAACGAGACATCAAAGATAGGAATATTACCTCCATAAATCATCATCGGGCTTTCAGAAAAATCAGAAATGAGCTAGAAAGCTTTAAAGCCTCGATGAGATAAGAGATGAGGATAAAAGGTGGGTTGGGTGGTTAAAATTATAGGCTTAAAAATATAAGGTTCAGAAATATCATCCACCACTTTTACAGTCAAAATTCTAGTATCGGGCTTAGCATCAAAGTAAATTCCATCATCATCTGGTGGTTTCGCAGGAGGACGAGGAGATGATGGATCATAATAACGATCAAAGTGAAATGACTCATTTTCAGGCAATGAAAGGGAATCATTGTTAAGCAATTCTTCAAGAATATCCCCTTCTGAGTCATAGTCGCCATTCTCAATACCCGGTGGTATTGAGTCATCCGGAGCAAGAAAAATATCAATCTCCTCCATAAGAGAGTCACTACCCTCAACGGGGATAGGACATAGAGAGAAATATTCGATTACAGCATCAGAATTTTTAGAATTAAATTCTTCCGAAGGTTGAGGAGATGAATTATCATACAACAATTTCTCAACAAGACGAATTTCTTCCTCTGGATCAAAGTCAGCTTCATCAATTTTTGTAGAAATTAAATCGATATGAGCGAGTTCACCGGAGAACTCCTCGAGAAGAAAACCAAACTTAGGAGAAGAAATTATTAAAGTATCTCGATTAAGCAAAGATTCTATAAGATCAGATTCTGCATTAAAGTGATGCGGATCTATCTTAGTAGAAATGATTTCTTCATCAAAAAGAGGGTTAGAATAAATTTTGAAATTTTTCCCTTCGGAACGCCCTCCATCAGAAATGACTCGCATCACTAGAGGTAGAAATCGTCGGAAGAATCAAATAGAGAGTAGAAGAATCTAAAATCATCACAAACGGGCACATCACACTCACTTTCTATATCGGATAAATCCTCAGATAAATCCTCGGACTCACTTGGGGTTAGGTTAAGGTCCTCAACACTAGACTCATATTCTTCGTCCGATTCTGTTTCCAAAATAGTGTCAAGATGCACATCCTCCATTATGAGAGAGTCCGTAATCGAAAAGTCAGGTGTGATTGTATTTGACAAAGGAAGTTCAGAAATAATATCTTTCAAAGGAATAGAACTTTCATCGTCATCGTCATCGTCATCATAAAAAAAAGACACTTCCAAATCAGGAGTAAAAATTTAAGCTGCCTGCTCTCTTTTTTTAAGTTGAAATTCCTTAAAATATTCAAATCATTAAGAAGTTTAGCATCAATACTTGTATTTTCCTCTGATGATTTAGCCCTTTCCTTCCAAAATTGCTTAAGTTTAAAGAAATCTCTCCTAGACTAGCGCTAAAGCCATGCACTTTCTTTAGAGGTATACTGATCATTCTCCCTAACCAAGGCTTTTATAGTGTTCAATAGGTTTTATCTAGCTTGCAACATTTCTCGACTCGTTGCTTGAGTAGGTTGGATGATGAACAGGAGCGAAACTAGCGGGAGTTGGAATTGGTCAAAACTGAAAGAATTAGAATTATACCAATGATTAGGTTCATAGAAATTTTGGTTCAACGGTTGACACTGAAAAGTCTCATGAGGACCCCTGCAGTTTTCATAACAAAGATATTGTTGTTGAAAATTAGGTGAAGTTTGTGGAAAATTATCAAAGTCTTGATTGTAACTCGGGTCCTGATCGTAGACAAACAGAACATGAAGTGGACAATCGTAACCATAATCATCATCGTTCCCACATAACTCACAAAAACACGTATCGTAGTGGGGTTGGAGGGTAGTCGGAAAAATTTGGAGAATCATTGTAAGAATGCGGAGTTGGTTCATAAGTGAATGAATTTTTAGCTTCCGAATTACATCCTAAACAAGGTACCCCTCTATTATAATATCCACACCGCTCGCAAGTACAATATCGACAAGGTTGATCATCAACTGGATTTCCGTAGTTGAAACAACTACGTTGTTCGAATGATGACATTAAATTAAACAATTTGAGATTAAGAAGAATATTTTTGAATTTTTTATATATTTTAAACAAGAAAATTATTTTTGGGACCGATAAATCAAAGGTTCACGGTAGCTCTCTAAATTACTCACAAAGAAGCGGAGGAACGGGTCAGCGCAAAGCGTAATAAAAACATTTTCCTTTCGGGTCGATGTTCGTTGGATCAACCCTCCTTATACCTCTCTTATAGTTTCTAATCCAAAGGTGAGCCGATTTCACAAGTGACACAACGGTCGTTTTTTTTTGTTTTTCAATTTTTTTGGTATTTTTGATTACTTGATAATAGAAGAAAATATTCACAAATAAAAATGATAACTTCACGAGGGAAGGGTCTTCAAATCACCCATCTTCAAACGTAAACACAATAATCGTTTCACAGCCTCCTCGGCAGCGGCGCCAAAAATTGATACAAACTTAATTATACTTATATATATAACTTAATATACATATATATAATTAAAATCAAAATATCAAATAATGAAAGAGTGTAAGTATTCTGTAAGGCTTCTAGAAGATAACTTTTATCCAAAGTAAAATCCAAAGCCTTTCCGGGTCGTTTCTCGACGAGGCGTGAATTGAGATTCGAGTTTAAGTTCGTGATCGCGTGTTTGAATAATCAAGATTTTTGATTTGGGATTCTATTTCTACAAATAATATGCAAAAACAAATAAACGCAAGTAAACATTTAAAGCAATTAAAGATCGAACCTAAAAACGTTAACGGGACTAAAAAACGCGACTCGAAAACCTAAATTATCAAATTTTAACCCTACAAAAGCGAATTTAATTTTTTAAAGTCCTAAATGATAAAAGAAAATTTTAGAAAAAAAGAATTATATTTTTTTGACTTTTATATTTTTTATTATGAATTAAAAACACTTTTAAACTAAAAAATACATTAAAAATACTAAACTAATTTAGAAAATTCCAAAAAATTCAAGGAAAGTGGTTTGAACAGTTTAAAACTTAAGAAAAATAAAAGGGTAGAAACAGCTAATTGAAATAAGTTGTTATTAAAAAGGGCTGAAAGCTTATTTGTAAAAAAAGGTGATAAAAGAAAATTGGTGTGAAGTTATAATGAAAAAGACCCAAGGGCGAGTTGGCAGTGTGTGGTGTTGTTAAAGTGTTGGCTAGTATAAGGGGGAGGTCATAGGTTCTACCCCTGTGACCTCTCTTTTTTTATAAAACTTTTTTTTGGTTTTCTTTTTTAAAAAGTTATAAAATAAGCAAAAATGAAAAACTTTAAAAAAGGAACTTTTTATAAAACTTGAAAATAAGCTAGAAATAAGCAAATCTAACTGACAGTTTAGCTTTTTTTATTAAGTGACTTAGCTAACTGTTTGGCTTATTTAGACTTAATAATCAAAAAACTAAAAAGAAAAAGGAAAATAAGCTAACACAGACTATAAGCTACACGTAACAAGCACTAGGGAACAAAAATAAGCAAATAAAATAAGCTGGAAAATCATTAAAAGCACAAAGAAAAATAACACAAAAGGAGGTTTTAAGGACTTTTCACTAAATTTAAGCTTAGATTAAACACTAATAAGCAACAAGTATTAAGCTAAAAACTAAAAACATATAAAGTAATAAATTCAAATTACTCAAATAAGCAAATAATAAGCAAATTATACACAAAAATAAGCTAGAAAAAGCTACTATAAGATGACAGTTTGCTATATAGCACTTAAACAAAATAAGCTAAAACTGATGGGCTATTTAAGACATAATAAGCTAATAGAAAGCAAATAACATATCCTAAACTGATCCTAATAAGCATTTATGACCTAAAATAAGCAACTAAAAGAAGCTGAAAAGCAGTTTAAAAGACATAAGACAACAGACATTTAAAATGGATTTTTTAGAACTTTCTAACTTTTAAGCTAAGATTAAAGGACAAATAAGCACCAAGTTAAAGCTGTAAACTAAAAACAGATTTAGAACTATATTCAGCAGACTCAAATAAGTAAAAATTATGCGAACTATATTGAGGGATAAGCTAGAAAAAGGCAAATTAAAATGACAGTTTAACTACTATTTTTGGCTTTTAGAAAATGAAGTGAAAAGGCTATATGCAGCCTAAGAATTAAGACTCAAAACAGATGGTAATTGATGTAGTAGAAACTCATTTTGACATAAGGAACTACAACTTAAGCTAGCTTTTAAGAAACTTGACAAATGAGCTTTTTGAGTAAACCTTGAAATTAACAGACTTAAGATTTTGATTCAACAAACTTGAAACTTTAACAAAACTTATTTTAAACTTTCAAAAACTAACATTGAAACTAATTCAGAGCTGATGAGAAATGATTTGAGGACCAAAGATAGTTTATACCCCAATTTGACCCATTTTACATCCTTGACCCAAACACCTCTTTAAGATTAGCAAATGCATTTTAAAGCAATATCAGATCTTAAAAAGCCTCAATTATTGGAAACAGATGAAGAATTATAGATAATAAGGACAAATAAGCATGAACCTAATGAAAATAAGCACTAGAATGTAAGCTATACTGATAAGCTATATTAACTAAAAAGGGGCAGTTTTACCTAAACTTAAATGAGACTTATGCTAAACTACAAACTAAACATATTAAGCTAACAGTGAGACCAAATAAGCACAAAATAAGCATAGAATAAGCATGAATAAGCAGAGGAAATAGCTGAATAGAAAATAAGCTAGAAAAATGAGTAAAAGTAAATGTACCTTGTCTTGTGCTTAAACAAGGACTAAATTGCTCTTAAGGAGCTTATCTACAAGCTGCTTATGAAATAAGCTAAGAAATAACCCTATAAGCCCATCCAATTCTGGCTTATCTTCCAAAAAACAAACTGTGGTAATTTTAGGGTGAGTTAATGTAACAGTAACAACATAAGCTTGTGAAAATAATTTTGCAGGTTTAAGAAGCTTTTAAACAGCTTATAGCAATGACTTGTAAATAGAAATAAGCTTAAATGCATAAAGATTAAAAGACAGATTTGTATAAACATAAAAACTGAAATTTTCATTAACTTAAAAAGATTACAAGGCTTTTGAAATTTAAAAGTCAATAAAAAAAAGAGATAAGCTATAAAATAAGACAAGCTATACTACTCCTACCACTATATTACACTAGATGATATATATCTTTAACAAAGGAAAACCTAATCTATTTATAGAAAAAACTAAGGGCATAGGGTGTACTAGTTGTGTGAGGAGGATTGAGGAGTGCTCTCCAAGTCTATAATTTGAGCCTTTGAATCCTTCATTGTGCTTCATTAACTTGATCATAACACTTGATTACATCAACCAATCAATTGGCCTAGGATTGCCAACGTGTCTGTCATCTTCTGGGGGTGGGGTAAATGGGGTTGAGGGGGGTTTGTTGTGGTGCAGGGGATTTGGGAGGGATGGATGAATAGTGGGATTTGACGGGTTGTTTAGTTTTGTTTATATTTGTTTGTTTTGTAACGGGGTTAAGGTTTAAAGGGTAACATGCTTAGGTTTAGGACTAGGGGTGTAATTGTTTAAGGACTAATGGTGTAATAACCAAGGACTAACGGTGTAAAGCCATACGAACTAACGGTGAAATGGTATAAGGACTAGCACTGTTAGTCCTCAAGAACTAACGATGCAAACCCTTAAGGACTAATGGTGTAATGGATTGGCTAATGTGCTTTTAATCTTGGGTCGGGTTATAATGATTGGGCTTTGGGCTTTTTTTAAACTATAAGGCTTATAGATAAAGCTTTATGGGCTGACCGGCCTATTAAATGGGGTGCGGGTTGGTCCATTTAAGATGCACACGTCTTTGGCTTTGACTTTTCACGCTTTTTCTAATCTCGTGCTTGGTTTTATCGGTTTTGGCTTTGTTTTTGCCTTTTAGTGAATATCCATTACCTGTACAACATAAATCACAAAACACACATATATTTGGCATTTTATGTCTGTTTTTGGTCATTTAGGCACGTTTTTATAGGTAAAAGGTATGTGTAATTAAGCACATACCAGTGGCCAACATAATTATAAAGGCATCACACACGTAGACTCGTGACTATAATTGTATTGATCGGTGTTTGTTTGTAATGTGGTAGTGTAAGATGTTATATTATGTGCGGTTGTATTATGAATAGTTATTAAGTTAGTTAGTTTTCCTTCTATCTATCGCTTGCGGATACCTCAGATACC
>BQNB010096211.1:20000-25677 GCA_026074375.1 Tanacetum coccineum
GCCGGAGTTAGTGAGTGTTGAAGAGCGGAGTGCGCGGGGAATGTGATTGGTTTTGTGCTGTTTTCGTTGTTTGACCATTTGTGTTAAATGTTATTGTTCCTGCTGACAATTCGTACATCTTAAGGGGGGAGAAAAAACGGGGAATAAAATAAAAAAAAACGAATAAAAGGGGGGAAATGAGATATTATATTACTAATGATATGATGCGTAGTCTCTTATTTTATACTAGCGTCTTATGTTTATAGCCTTGTTTATTAGATAAGGTGTTTTTATGGTTATATTTTTTAATAGGTTAGGGGATAAGAAAAAATGGGGAGGGGGGGGGGGGGGTGGGGGGGGGGGGGTTATTGGGGAAGTGTGGTGGGTGGGTGGTCGGGGGAGGGGAGGGGAATAGGAGCGGGGGAGAGAGTGGGGGGAAAAACTGGGGGGGGGGGTTGGAGGGGAGGGGGGGGTCGGTGGGGGGGGGGGAGGGGGAGGGGGGGGGAAGGGAGGGGGGGGGGGGGAGGGGGTGGGGAGGTGGGGGGAAAAGGGAGAGGGAAACGGGGGGGAGTGGGGTAGGGAGGGGGTGGGTGATAAGAATGCCACTACCAATATTGCTTCTTTATTAGCCCCCAGTCATAACATCACTACTACCTTAGCTAAGTTCCCTAAAATCCAAAACAACACCCCAAACACCAGGGGGGGGGGGGGGGAGCAAGGAAAAAAGGTAGGGGGCGCAGGAAAACGGCGGGGGAAAAATCAAGTGAGAGGTATCACATATATAAACTATTGTTTTATGGCGGTCTCGTCATTCACACACTCTTCAAAATGAACTTTTTTCTAGGGGGCGGCGGGGCGGGGGGGGGGGGGGGGGGGGGGGGGGGGGGGGGGGGGGGGGGGGGGGGGGGGGGGGGGGGGGGGGGGGGGGGGGGGGGGGTGGGGTGGGGGGGGGGGGGGGGGGGGTTTTATGGGGGGGGAAGGTGTTGTCGTGGGGGGCGGGGGGGTGGGGGGTGCAGGTCGTGGGTGTACATGTGTACTTGTTTCTTTAAGGGACAACAACACCACCACCCAAACAACACAAACCAACAACACCCACCAGACAACCCCCCACAACCCCAACAAAGACCCCCCAACACCCCAACACTTTATATTACCATAATATAGAGAAAATTTTTTTTTAGAAAATTGAAGTATAAATTTGAACTAAGTCTAAATAAATTATTGTTATCAATTATACTTCAAAAATCGTTGATTTAAGTTTAATTTTCGAAAAGAGCACGTATTATTAGTCCAGTTAGAAGCTTATGGGAGAAAAAGCCACAAATTTCGCTTATGAGCTTTTAAGATTTCCAACTAATCCTTGTTTAGCATCTCATTCATAATTAACTCTATCATTTCTCGTTCTTCGCAAATTTAAAATCGTTAATAAAAAGATTCGCGAATGCTTAGTCAAGTTTATAACGGTTAAGGGACAAAGCTAAGTGCTCAAGACGCTCGATCGAGTCAAAATTTATTCTTATTCAACCCAGCAGGAAAGTCAAACATTGTGACAAAACACTTACTTTATTTTTGGAAAATTTTAAAATTTTTCATTTTTTTTTTGTATTTTGGTGGTAAAAACGGGATTACGTTAAAACAACGACTGCAGTCACAATCAAATTGATAGATTCCCCCCCATACTAGAACTAAACATTGTCATCAATGTTTTAATAAGGGTTTCTACGTAAATCTAAAGCCGTTTATTAAGTATGCTCAAAGATAAATGTTAGTCGATAAGATTTAGGATATTGGATTCCCATAATTATGGCTCGAGTGAACGAAGGACGAAACCATGAGCTCGAGAGTCTTTATAATCTGAGGCAATCTTGGACATACAACACAAACCACAAAACATGAGAAAGGAAGAGGCGAACCTCCTCACGTCACACTTATTCATTACTACTATTATAATTATATTAGGATAAGCATGGGTTGCCACCCACGAAGCACTTGTTTATTAATGAGTCACTAAGCTTGACTTGATCCCCCATACTTTAGTTGGTCAAGGAGGATAGAAATGGAGAAACAGAACATCTAAGATAGGAATGGCCCTCCAGAAATCATCATCGGGCTTTCAGAAAAATCAGATTTGATCTTTGAAGGATTAAAGCCCCGATGAGATAAGAGGTGAGGAGATTTTTCTTCATTTGAAGAAAGACTACCAGGATTGAAAACTTTTTTCTCATTTTTGGATGAAAATGGGAGCAAAGTGTCAAACACTGGAGAAAGAGGATCACGGATGAATGAGATAGAAAGTTCATTCGGTGATAGAAATCTCTTGGATTGGACTTCAATGAATATCCCTGGATCGAAAATCTTGTTTCTAGTTCCGGAAGGAAAAGAAACTACAAGATCGGATCCGAGGGAATCATCAGAAGGAGCGAAGTCCAAATCCAGATAAAGGGAGGGATGGATGGGGAAGACATTAGGCACATGAACATAAAGTTATCTTGTCGGATTATCAAAAATATCCTCTACCACATCTATAGTGAAAATTTTCGAATCGGGCTCATTATCACAATAGAATGCTTCATAATCTGGAAGAGATAAATCATAATGAGAAGTGGGATTACCACAACTTTTCTCTTCCATATCAAAGCAGAAAATCTCAGATTCGGGTAAAGAATTATCAGAAGTGTCGTTCTCCTCCAAGAAAGAGTTAGGAAATGAGGAGGGAGACTTGAGTACGGAATCAGTAGATAGAGTGGGATTGTCCTTTAATGCTTCGATCTTAGCAATAAGAAGATTGATATTCAGTAATTTCTCACGAAGAATATCGTCCTTGATTTTTAGGAGAATATCAGTATCAATCTCTCCATCTTCTGTGTCAAAATCCTTCACCTCCTATAAGCTGACGAGCTCAAAATCGGGAGGTGATGCATCGACATAATCGATGTCCTCACTGTAAAGAGGATCATCATCACTTGAAGCATAATCATCGTTAGGATCGAAGAAAATCTCAGAATGATCTTTTAAAGCGTCAAGAGGGTGAGAATTTTCACAAAAAGGCACATCATACATACTGTCAGAAATACCTTTGGACTCACTTGGGATCGGGATAAGCTCCTTAACACTAGACTCTTTCTTTTTAGGAATAGTGCTAAGATGCTCGTCCCCCATACTTAAAGAGTTATCGGGTTCCACAGTCGGTAAGACGGGTGTGATTGCAATAGTATACACCTTGTCATCATCTTCATCATCATTGTCGTAGAAGGAAGGACAATTCTAGTTCGGAGTATTAATATAATCTGTCAGATCCTCACTTATAATTTGCAAATCTTTAAGAATTTTACAAAGCAATTCTTGTATATCCTCTGGTTGATGTTGCTTTTCTTTAAAAGCATGCTTAATTTTAAAAAATTTCTCCCAAGCTAGCAATAAAACCTTTGGCGTTTCTCTAAAAGATATACGATTAAACTTCTTTAAAAAGGTTTTTGTATGATTTCAATTAGGTTTTTCTCTGGCTTGCACAACGTTTCTTGAGGAGGAGATGAAATGACGGTATAACTGCGGGGGTTGATAATTGGTCAAAACCGGAAGAATTAGAATATTGCAAAGATTAAGGTATATCATAGAAAATTTTGTTTCAACGGTTTGACACTGAAAGTCTCAGAGACCCTCGCAGTTTTCACAACAAAGATATTGTTGTGGGTAACTTTGAAAACTTTGTGGGAAATCATTATCAAAGTCTTGATTGTAACACGGTTCCGGATTATAGATAAACGAAACTTGAGGTGGACAATCGTAACTATAATGAGCATTGTTTCCACAAAACTCACAAGAATATGTCTGGGGTTGTGGAGGTGGGTTGAAAATATTTGGAGAATCAATGAAAGAATTTGGATTTGAATCATTAACGAATGATTTTTCAACTTCATAACAGCATAAAACACAAACTTCATCCGTATAATTTCTTCTACACCGCTCACAAGTACATTGTCGACAATATAGACCACCAAACGGACCTCCACACTTGGAACAATTGTGTGGTGGTTGTTGAGATGAGTCGGGGGTTTCATCATAAGAGATCGGATTAGGATCACGAACAAAATTATCTACAGAAGTCACATTTGAACAACAATGTTCTCTATTATACAAAGCTCCACAAGACGAACATTCTTTAAAACCGTACATGATGATAGAATTAAAGAGGGATAAAGAGAAGAATTAAAAAAATGGGGTTAAGAAGAATATTTTTTGGATTTTTATGTATTTTAAACAAGAGAAAATATTTTTGGGACCGAAAAATCAAAGGTTCACGATAGCTCTCTAGAAAAACGCATAAGAAGCGGAGGAGCTGGTCAGCGCGAAGCGTATTAAAAACCCTTCTCCTTTTGGGTCGAAGATCGTTGGATCAACCCGCCTTAAACCTCTCTTATAGTTTGTTAATCTAGAGGTGAACCGATTTAACAATTGACAACACGGTTGATTTTGTTGTTTTTCCAATTTTTTGAACTTTTGATTACTGAAAGCGATAACTTCACGGGGAAGGGTCTTCAAACACTAATCTTCAAACGTAAACACGATAATCGCACACACCTCCCCGGCAGCGGCGCCAAAAATTAATTTCAACTTAATTATACTTATATATAACTTAATATACATATATAATTAAAATCAAAATATCAAATAATGAGAGAGAGTAAGTATTCCGTAAAGTTTTTAAGAAGGATTACTTTTCACCAAAGTAAAATCCAAAAACCTTCCCGGGTCGTTTCCCGACGAGGCGTGAATTGAGAATCGAGTTTAAGTTCTTGATCGAGTGTTTGAATAATCAAGATTTTTGATTTGTATTATATCTCTACTAATAATATGCAAAAACAAATAAACGCAAGTAAACAATGAAAGTAATTAAAGATCGAACCTAAAAAACGTTAACGGGAATTAAAAACGCGACTCTAAAACCTAAATTATCAAATTTAAACCCTAAAAATCAAATTTAATTTTTAAAGGTCCTAAATGATTAAAAATAATTTTGGAAAAAAGAATTATATTTTTTGACTTTTATTTTATTTATTGTGAATTAAAAACTGATTTAATCAAAAAAATCAATTAAAATTACTAAACTAATTTATAAAAATCTGGAAAAAATTATGAAAAGTACTTTGAACTATTTAGAAGCTAAGAAAAATGCAAACTAGAATAAGCCCTACGGATAAGCTGCTAAATAAGCTCATATAAGTTGCTAAGCATAAAACTGAAAATGACTCTAAATATTAAATGAAACAATACATTTATGAAAAAGACCTAAGGGCGAGTTGGCAGTGTGTGATGTTATTAAGGTGTTGGTGTGTGAAAGGGAGGTCACAGGTTCGACCCCTGTGGCCTCTCTTTTTTATAAAACATTTTTTTTGTTTTTTTTTAAAGTTATAAAATAAGAAAAAATGAAAACATTTAAAAAAGGAACTTTTTATAAAACTTGAAAATAAGCTAGTAATAAGCTAACTAAAGTGACAGTTTTAGCTTTTTAACTAACTTACAATTGCTAAACTGTTTAGCTTATTTAGACCCAATAAGCACTCATAAAGTTAAATAAGCTAAAAACATATAATAAGCTACACCTAATAAGCACTAGGGAACAAGAATAAGCACTTAAAATAAGTTGAAAGAGGCTTAAAGCTTAAAGACAGAATGCAAATATAAGACAGTTTAAAAAGAA
>BQNB010096212.1:13964-25677 GCA_026074375.1 Tanacetum coccineum
ATTTTCTAATCATTCCAAGAAACATGACATAAGAAACTTATATAAGCTGAAATGATTCAAAATAAGCCACAAGAAGTGAGCACATGAAACATATATAAGCCTAAAATCTATAAGCCGAAACAATGATTTCATAAAATTGGTTAGAAATATCACATGATAACATTTCATATAACATGCAGACTTACAATTCTAAAATGAAGAGAAGTAACGAATCATTCTTTTATATGATTACACAACCATGTACATGATATTATAACTCTAATTTTAGGTTTTCTTTAACGGTACCGATTTGGTCCTCACACAAAAAATCTTGCAAATGCATCATGCCTAGTTGTTAACTCGCGTCTCGACTTGTAAGAGTCACGATAATATAAAGAAGCTTAAAAGTCCTCTTTCCTCATTTTCTACAAATATCACCATACCTTAAATTAAGCTTCAACTATGATTAAATCTATCATTATATACTCGTACCTTAAATTAAACTTCAGCTATATATGACTACATCTATCATCCATCGTACCTTAAATTAAGCTGCATATATGACCATACCTGAGTAACGGACGAAAGCGCAACCTCACTTGGCGATTGGACTGAGAAACCCTCCTTCATGAGACTGATTTATTTATATATATATAATGATGGTATTATTATAGTTACTTATACACACTATACACAAACTTCTAAACAATTGTTTATGCATTAGATGTTTCACCTCTTTTTGATGTGCCTGCTGTGAAAAGGTCATCCCACCAATTGCATATCAGGTTTACAGCGTTGGCTTCATCAAACGAGTTCAAGATCATATACCCACAACCCTTGCTTAGCCCAGTCTATGCATTTGTTGGGACCTACAAAACACCACAAAACAAACACATTAACCTCACATTATGGGAGTGAACTTCTGTGCATATAGTATCGGTTCCAGCAACAAATAAGCCCTACATGAAATGCAAAATACTAAATGATACTTAATTCAACTAACAAATTCAGAATATCATGTTTGTATAACTATTCAATATCAGTCCTTCTAAAAAGCTCTATTATAATAAATCTTTGCATAAAATGATTTAAGATGTTTATGTATAAACACCAGAATATGAGTACATTTCAACGTCATAGACTCGTTTGTATATGATGAGACCCCTTTATATCTAAATAAGCACATAAGCGGGCATCAATATATACCTCTTTATTTTACCTCAGAATAAGCAAATAAGCAAATAAGCAGAAGCAGTTTGAATTACACCCATCTCCACATATTAATACCCCATTATACAATAATTAGGAAACCAATCCCAAACACCCTTAAAGATTCCTAAGCCATAATAATCATAAAACAAAACTAACTTTAATACAATAAAACCCTTATACAATATGATACTATAAACCATAAATATTGAAACTGTTTCGTTTGTTAGCCCGTATGCACTTTGTAAGATTAAAATGATTCACCATTGGAGGCCTTTGTTATGTTGCTCTTTTTGTAATTCAGTTTTCACCATGCCCTTAATGTATTGTTGGGTCACTTCAATGAAATGAAGAAATGCATCCTTATTTATTTTCATAGAGCTCAACTGATATTAAATACCGTTTTTGAATCAGGGTTGTGATTGCCTAAGCTAGCAACTGTAGTTATAAGTTATAACTGTCATCCGATAAGGCTCCTAGGCTATTTTGCATAATAAAGTGACGTATATCCGTCATTATGTAACGATAAGAAATGCGTACCTGATCGCAAGTTTTCTCATCGTTGACCGTGACAGAAATGATGCAAGATGACTTATGTTAGCCTTAATTCTATTTAAGTCAAACAAGAATGTTATCGGTCTTATTAGTCAATGTTAGTCTTGTTAGGTAATAGGCTAGTTGGGATTAACGGGCTTAGATTGTAATATAATATTGTCCGTGTTTCAGCCTCAAAGCCCAAGATAAGCCAAGCCTGGCCCATTTAGTAAGCCCATACGCCATCCATAAGGCAAAGGGTATAAATAGACCCTCTCCACACATAGAGAGGGTGTTGGTCATTCATATGTATGTGTAAAACATGTGTGTAACCTCCCACCCCTCTCTTCTCTTAATCTAATATTCTTCCATTTCCTTTCTATCTTTCTTCTTATTATTTTCGTCCTTTAGAGCTTATTTGGTATTGCTTATTGTTGTGTTTGGATTAACTAGTGGGATAACATGTGGTATCAGAGCCAGGTTTCGATCCTGGGACCTGTGGGTTGTGGGTTATTTATTACTTTAAATAAAGGAGAAAATATGATTAAAATATGATATAGAAGAATGTGATCTTTAAGACTCTAAGTGCAACTCTTTTCTTCATGTGCAAAATAATTTTGAATATCGGAGCACATGTGTAGGGGGTATTTCAAAATGTCTGCATCAAAGGTTTTATGGTTCGATCTCTATACCCTCAACCAATTAACTCACCACGTCGATGAAGTCATAAGGTGGTTAAGGTTAGGTATAAGTCCTATGATCCAACCAGAACCGGAGGGATCCACCCAAGGACATTCCATAGATAGAATTAGCAGTCCTTAGGCATGATTGGAGATGAATAAGAACAAGGGAAAAATGCAGACTAAGATTGAGCTAACACTAGAACAATCACAACAAGGTGTTAGTGATGACGTCTTGGTAATCATTGAAGGGGTTAAAGATTGAAAAAGAAATGTATGGATAAAGGGTGAAAACCAAGCAGCCCTCCACACAACTTAGGCAGAAAATGGGTCAATGCATAATCTATCAAAATCACAAAGATAATTGTTGATATTGAAGAAAGACGTCATGGACCCAGTGATGCAATGCGCAACCCTTCCCAGCCTTTCAAGTTTCTCTCCAAAGAAACTTGTCTCATTTGTCATGGAGATACACACGTTATCTATTGACATCTCACTCCGAGATTGTTGATATTGAATAGGTGGCAGTCAGCTCCAGCCTCCGATTACTAAAACCAAAGTGCACAAATTGAGTCTAGAGCCAGAAGAGATCATCAAAATTAATCTCATTAGGACACAATGTCAAAATACACTTGTTGAACACCATAAAGTTCACAAGTTGTAACAAAGAGTCCTACGCATTATCCTTGAGATCTTGCCATAACATCCGAGTGATACTTAAGTATTCACAGTGAAGATGGAAATCCTGCTTGAGCCAACATCAAACGAGCTCTTGGTAGGTGACTTGCAAGATTCTATATGAATCAAAGTTGTGACAAATGGATATCAATTTGGTCCAGTATATGAATTGATGACTTAATCAGAAAGATAGTAACTATCTGATTCACTCTTACCGTGCTGTCTGCTTTGAGACGTTCCGGTAATGAGAACATGCAAGCATGGTAAATCTAATACATCTGTGTTAGAAGATCCTACGCTTTAAGCTGGAAATCCTGTCAAGGAGGTTCTTCTAAATTGAACCTACCTGATCACAGGTCGGTCCTCACGGAACTAGAGGTTAATGCGACCGAACTCAAGATGAATGACAAAGCCAAATTCGTCTTTTATTGCTAACTGTCTTATTTCAGGATTAGACGACGGTGTTTTAGCCTCATTCCATTGAAGTCGGATTCATAAACCACATGCTCATACTCAAGCTTTCAAATTCAATCATTCAGCATCAAGATTATTGATACTAAACTTCCTCACCATCAAAGATCCTTAAAGTCAAATAAAGAATCGTCTATTAGGGAAGATTGTTAGTCGTATGATCATATAAGTCAAACAAGAATGTAACAAGTATGAGCATGTTGGTCAAGAGCATAAGATGATTCAAGACAAGGAAATGATGCAAGATTAAGATCTCAAGAACTCAAAGTTAAAAGACGAAGGCTTAGGATCAAGATCATGAAGCATGAATGAACAAAGCCATTACAAAAAGATAAGACTAAGACAAGACCAAAGAAGGCGAAGTACAAACGTCATATCTTCAACATTAGGAAAGATAAAGTTAAAACAAGATAACCTCCATCAAGAACGTCAACGTTGGGGAGATTAAATAATACCTCAACACTGGGGGAGATTGTTAGCCTTAATTCTATTTAAGTCAAACAAGAATGTTATCCGTCTTATTAGTCAATGTTAGTCTTGTTAGGTAATAGGCTAGTCGAGATTAACAGGCTTGGATTGTAATCTAATTTTTCTATGTTTTGGGCTTAAAGCCCAAGATAAGCTAAGCCCGACCCATTTAGTAAGCACATGCGCCATCCATAAGGCAAAGGGTATAAATAGACCTTATCCACACATGAAAAGGGTATTGGTCATTCATATGTATGCGTAAAACATATGTGTAACCTCCCACCCCTCTCTTCTCTTAATCTAATATACTTCCATTTCCTTTCTATCTTTTTATTATTATTTTCGTCCTTTAGAGCTTATTTGGTATTGCTTATTGTTGTGTTTGGATTAACTAGTGGGATAACATGTAGTATCAGAGCCAGGTTTCGATCCTAGGACCTGTGGGTTATGGGTTATTTATTACTTTAAATAAGAGAGAAAATGTGATTAAAATATGATATAGAAGAATGTGATCTTTAAGACTCTAAGTGCAAGTAATTCCTTTATGTGCAAAACAATTTCGAATCTCAGAGCACATGTGTAGGGAGAGTATTTCAAAATGTCTGCATCAAAGGTTTTATGGTTCGATCTCTATACCCTCAACCAATTAACTCACGACGTCGATGAAGTTATAAGGTGGTTAAGGTTAGGTATAAGTCCTATGATCCAACCAGAACCGGAGGGATCCACCCAAGGACATTCCATATATAAAATTAGCAGTCCTTAGGCATGATTGGAGATGAATGAGAACAAGGGAAAAACGCCGACTAAGATTGAGCTAACACTGGAACAATCACAACAAGGTGTTAGTGATGACGTCTTGGTAAGCATTGAAGGGGTTGAAGAATGAAAAAGAAATGTACGGATAAAGGGTGAAAACCAAGCAGCCCTCCACACAACTTAGGCAGAAAACGGGTCAATGCATAATTTATCAAAATCACAAAGATAATTGTTGATATTGAAGAAAGACATCATGGACCCAGTGATGCAATGCGTAACCCTTCCCAGCCTTTCGAGTTTCTCTCAAAAGAAACTTGTCTCATTTGTCATGTAGATACACACGTTATCTATTGACATCTCACTCCGAGATTGTTGATATTGAATAGGTGGCAGTCAGCTCCAGCCTCCGATTACTAAAACTAAAGTGCACAAATCGTGTCTAGAGCCAGAAGAGATCATCAAAATTAATCTCATTAGGACACAATGTCAAAATATACTTGTTGAACACCATAAAGTTCACAAGTTGTAACAAAGATTCCTACGCATTATCCTTGAGATCTTGCCAGAACATCTGAGTGATACTTAAGTATTCATAGTGAAGATGGAAATCCTGTTTGAGCTAACATCAAATGAGATCTTGGTAGGTGACTTGCAAGATTCTATATGAATTGAACTTGTGAAAACTAGATATCAATTTGGTCTAGTATATGAATTAACGACTTAATCAGAAAGATGGTAACTATCTGATTCACTCTTACCGTGATGTTTGCTTTAAGACGTTTCAGTAATGAGAACATGCAAGCATGGTGAATATAACACATCTGTGTTAGAAGATCCTACACTTTAAGCTGGAAATCCTGTCAACGAGGTTCTTCCAAATTGAACTTACCTGATCACAGGTTGGTCCTCACGGAACCAGAGGTTAATGCGACCGAACTCGAACTCAAGATGAATGACAAAGCCAAATTCATCTTTTATTGCTAACTGTCTTATTTTAGGATTAGACGACGGTGTTTTAGCCTCATTCCAATGAAGTCGGCTTCATAAACCACATGCTCAAACTCAATCTTTTAAAGTCAATCATTCAACATCAAGATTATTGATACTAAACTTCCTCACCATCAAAGATCCTTAAAGTCAAATAAAGAATCGTCTATTAGGGAAGATTGTAACAAGTATGAGCATGTTGGTCAAGAGCACAAGATGATTCAAGACAAGGAAATGGTGCAAGATTAAGATCTCAAGAACTCAGAGTCAAAAGACGAAGGCTTAAGATCAAGATCATGAAGCATGAATGAACAAAGCCATTACAAACAAGATAATACTAACACAAGACCAAAGAAGGCGAAGCACAAACGTCATATCTTCAACATTGGGGAAGATAAAGTTAAAACAAGATAACCTCCATCAAGAACGTCAACATTAGGGAGATCAAATAGTACCTCAACATTGGGGGAGATTGTTAGCCTTAATTCTATTTAAGTCAAACAAGAATGTTATCCGTCTTATTAGTCAATGTTAGTCTTGTTAGGTAATAAGCTAGTCAGGATTAACGAGCTTAGATTGTAATCTAATATTTTATGTGTTTCAAGCTTAAAGCCCAAGATAAGCCAAGCCTGACCCATTTAGTAAGCCCATACGCCATCCATAAGGCAAAGGGTATAAATAGACCATATCCACACATATAGAGGGTGTTGGTCATTCATATGTATGTGTAAAACATGTGTTTAACCTTTCACCCCTCTCTTCTCTTAATCTAATATACTTCTATTTCCTTTCTATCTTTCTTCTTATTATTTTCGTCCTTTAGAGCTTATTTGGTATTGCTTATTGTTGTGTTTGGATTAACTAGTGGGATAACATGTGGTATCAAGAGCCAAGAGGGTGTTTAAGTGTTGGATTCGTGGTTTAGTGTTCATACCGTGGCTTATTTCAACCAAAATAAGCCCACGTCTTGCTTTGTTTTTGGCTTCTATAGCTTAAAATGATTGTTGCTCTAATCTTCTACATCTATTAAGCTTTGTTTGTGGCTTATTTGTCTATATAAGCTCACAGGTTTTAGCTTATTTAGTTTTTGGATTAATTGGTTTAGCTACGGTTTTAGTTTTGTATTGTTCTTATAGTTTAGATTATAGTTAGTAGCTTCAACTAGCTTATTTCGTAGCTTATTCCTTTCATTTTTGTGGCTTATTTTGTGTAAACGAGCTTATTTTAAGCTTAAAATCTTAATGGCGGTTTGGTAAGGATTAAAACAAGTCTCTAGTACCCGTTTTTGTTTGTATGTTAAAAACTAGTAAGAAAACAAAAGTTAGTACGTCTGGCGGTTTGTGAAGTGGTCCAAAACTCGTCCTTTCCTAGTAGCGGTTTACTATTTATAGGTGGCGGTTTGGCAGCTTAAATAGCCAGCGGTTTGCAGGTCTTTGCATACAACGGTTTGTCATACAGGTTGTAGCGGTTTGACTATTTCATGGCATAATCTAAACGTTACTCTGCTCGATTTAAAGGTCCACATCGGTTTGCTAACTTTTCTAAGCAGCGGTTTGAGAAACAATCTGCCAGCGGTTTATTGGATTAACAATAGGCAGTGGTTTGCTTAATTTTTTTAGCCAGCGGTTTGTTCATTTTTTTAGCCAGCGATTTGTCATACTAGCAGCGGTTTGAGTAAAGTTTACGTAGCGGTTTACTAAGTCAGATTTGCCAGCGGTTTATCCAATTCTTTTGACAATGGTTTATAAGTTAATTTTACCAGTAGTTTGACAAGTTCGCAGCGGTTTACTAGTTTATTTTGGCTAGCGGTTTGATCCTAATTTTGGCAGCGGTTTGTAAGGATCTGCCAGCGGTTTGTTAATTAAGTTTCCAACGGTTTGGCTATCATTGGAAGCGGTTTAATAACAAAAGTGGGCAGCGGTTTAAGGAACTGTTTCATTACTTTGATTTTTTTTCTTCTTTAAACCTTGGACTATTGGATTTTGGACTTTGGACTATAATTAACTGTGAACTTTGGACATAAAAAGACAATTAATTAACAAACATCAAGCCTTAACTTCAAATCAATTATTCATTCACGGTTTTTCTATTGATTTTGTAAAATCCCGACAAGTAACCTTTCTTCTCGGTTTAAATCATAGAGTTGTAAAATCTCGTAGATGTTAATTGAATTCATTTTAAATCACAACTTCAATCACTTAAATACTTAAGATCCGATATCCATTCACAACTTCATTAAAATGTCAAATACCAATAACAATTTGCAAACTCAAACATCCAATGCTCTTCACAATGCTTTCATGGAAGCAGGTGGTAAAGACCACCCTCCACCATTTAGCATCGGGTAATTACGTTCAGGGGAAATTCCAGAATCAAAATATACTCGACATCCAAACCTAACAATGAATTCATCCACTATTGTCTCCAGAATCCACCCTACAAATTCAAATGGACTGAGAAGACTGTTCCAATTGTTGAACGTAGTTCTGAAACCACTACAGAAGGGTACATGGAGAACTATAAGAATGTTTCACAAGATATACGGGATCAACTGAATGCTGAAGTTGAAGCAGTTTAGATAATTCTCACAGGGATAGATAACGATATCTACTCCACAGTTGATGCTTGTCCAAATGCATGTGAAATGTGGAAAGCCATTGAAAGGTTGAAACAAGGTGAATCAATCAATGTTCAAGATCTTGAAACCAATTTATATTGGGAGTTTGGAAAATTCACATCACGGGATGGTGAATCACTTGAATCGTATTACTCAAGGTTCTACAAGATGATGAATGAGCTTGTCAGAAATCAGTGTGATGTTACAAATCATCAAGTGAATGTTCAGTTCTTACTTCAATTACAACCAGAATGGCAAAGGTTTGTGACACTTGTTAAGCAGAGTCAAGAGCTGAAGACTGTCTCCTATCACAAACTTTATGACATCCTGAAGCAACACCAGAATGAAGTCAACGAGATAAGAGCTGAAAGACTAGCACGTACTGCTAATCCACTTGCACTTGTTGCTCAACAACAACCAGTTTACCATCCTCAAAACCATCCTAATCACTACACTCAAAATTCCTCAACCAGATCACAACCAGCTGCTACCAGAAACAGAGGTAAAGCAATTGTCAACTCTCCTTCACCTACTTATGATCAAGAACCTGCTACGGTTGCTGATGATGATGAAATGTCAAAGGAGAAGGAGATTGATAAACTAATGGCCTTAATTTCTCTATCATTCAAGAAAATCTACAAACCTACCAACAACAACCTCAGAACTTCATCAAACACCAGTAGAGCTAATCAAGACAATTCTCTAAGAATCAACAGAGGAACTGGGTATGATAATCAGAGGGTAGTTAATGTTGCTGGGGCTAGGGAGAATGTAGGTACTCAGGTAGTGCAAAAGTCTAGGATTCAGTGTTATAATTGCAAGGAATATAGGCATGTATCAAAGGAATGTCAGAAACCGAAACGAGCAAAGGATGCAGCTTATCACAAGGAAAAGATGCTATTGTATAAGAAAGAGGAAGCTGGAGTTCAGTTGAATGCAGAACAATCTGATTGGAAGGATGACACTGATAATGAACCTAATGATTAGGAATTAGAAGCACATTATATGTACATGGCACAGATTCAAAAAGTTACTCCAAATGCTGCTGACAATTCTGGACCCATCTTTGATGCTGAGCTATTGCAAAAGGTACAAAATAATGATGATACCTATAATGTGTTTGATAATGACCAAGAACATCCTGAGCGACCTGAATCTGTTAATGAACCATATCCGGTTGAACACAATGAACATAATATAATTATTGATTCATTGGATATGAGTTATGATAGAGAACAGGATGACCAGGATGATACTGATGATCTTGCTAAAGAACGTGATTTTCTTACTTCTTTAATTGAGAAACTAAAAAGTGAAATTGATGACAGCAAAAACCGTAATAAATTTTTTGAATCATCAAACAAGGCTTTAGTTGATAAATTAAAAGGTGAAATTGAAGATTTCAAAACCAAAAATAAAAGTTTAGAATCATTAAATAACCATTTCAAAGAAGCAAACAATGAACTGTCAAAGACGAATCAGTTGATGTTCAAAGACCTTAAGAAGTTCCTAGCTGAACTTGATAGGTATTATGATGTGAATTATGCGTCAAAGGTGGCAATTGATTGTGCAAAAGCTAAAGGGGATTTAATGTCATACAAAATAGAATCTGAAAAGTCATTTAATGAATATACTCGAAAGATAAATGATTTAAATCAAACTATTTCAGATATGAAAAAAAGAGCTTTTTTGCACAACAAGAATCTCATCTGTCAATAATGGTCACAAGAGAAAGAGGCTCAGACTAAGTTTCACAAGACTCGTGACGACAAAGAACTTGAAAAAATTATTGCTTTGGAAAATAAAATCAAAGTTTTGGATGATATTGTTTACAAAACCGGTCAATCAGTTCAAAAAATAAATATGCTTAATCATAATTGTAAAACGAGTTTTGTAAAACCGAGTTTCAGAAGCTCAAAGAGAAAATCCTCGTTTGTATGTATAAGGTTGCTATAATGTAATCTTGCTTTATGTTAGCCCCTAATCTGACAAAACGATTTCGTTCTGCCAAGAATGTCCGTATCAAAATTAAGCGATTTATTCAGGACTCTTGTTGATTGTGACAAGTTGAATAATCATTATGATTTGTTCGTTCCACAACGTGAAAAGTCGCCTGAACAATGATAATTTTCAGAAAGGTCAAAAACGAGTCATACACATGTCACGAATGAAAAATCAAAAGAGTCTTTTAATAAACAAACAACTTTGTTAGAAAAATGGATGGATGAATCCATTCTGTGGGAACAAAAGTGTAAAAGCTCTAAAAAACTTTTCAAAATTAAAAGAAGCGTTGACATGATTTTTGATAGAGTGGAACATTGTAAACAAACAATCGCTAAAAGAACATATTTTGGTCACATAGATCCATTCATTCAAAATACAATCGAAAGAAATTTTTGCCCCCAAATTCGAAGAATCAATGTTGATTTAGAAAATTTTCACTTGTTTTTTTAAAGAGGAAATGGTTGCTGATTTGAGATACTTTAATTCTTTTGAACATGAAGTAGAATCTCTTAATTCTCAAATGCAAACTCAAAATATATAGTTTTTGAATGAAATCGATCGGCTTTCCAGGGAATATTATTATGCTGATTACATGAATGTTATACTTGGTGTGTATACTACTCTTGAT
The DNA here is from genome assembly GCA_026074375.1 of Tanacetum coccineum. Taxonomy (NCBI): domain Eukaryota; kingdom Viridiplantae; phylum Streptophyta; class Magnoliopsida; order Asterales; family Asteraceae; genus Tanacetum; species Tanacetum coccineum. The sequence continues at coordinate 24,979 of BQNB010096212.1, forward strand.
GAATTCACTGATTTACAATGTGATTTTGTGGACCAAGTTGTCAAATGTAAACGGCTTGAAAAAGAGCTTTCAAAAAGTAAAACAATGTCAAAAAGTTTTGAAGCACTTCAGAAACATGCGATTAATCTTGAACTTGCTTTACAACAATGTAAAGAACAGATAAAAATGACAAAGCTTTCAAAGAAAATCAGTCAAACATAATTATGAAAGAACGTGAACAATATTTTGAAATTCAAGAGTTGAAAGCTCAGTTACAAGATAAAGGCATTGCAATAAGTGAGTTGAAGAAACTCATTGAAAATATGAAAGAAAAATCTATGGAAACTAAGTTTGAAAAATCATCGGTTATTTGACAACCGAATGCTTTCTAAAGTCAAAGACAATCAGTTTTAGGTAAACCAACTATTTTTTCAGATTCTCTTGCAAAGACAGATTTTTCAAAGTCAAAGTCAGTTACCAAAAATAATGTGTCAAATGATTTTTCAAAACCAGTCACTGCACAGATTTTGCCTCAGAATGTGAAGTCAATTTTAAAGAAGACAAATGTGATTTCTCTAGGAATGTATAAAGTGCACACAAAGCCCAATCAAAATAGAACACCACAGTTGCCTCAAGACATTAGGAAAAGTAACAAACGCGTGTCCTTTTCTACAGGAGTAATTCTCACTACTAGTGTTAGCAGACCACAGCTTAAGAGCA
>BQNB010096213.1:2566-25677 GCA_026074375.1 Tanacetum coccineum
ATGTTGCAGAAGGATTGCAAAAGATGTCAAAGAAACTTTAAGATCAGATCAAGATTTGTCAGAGTGTTTAAATACATCCTCCATGGAGTTCAAGGAATCTACACCGAAGAAACATGAAGTTAAACAAGTTCAACAATCATGTTTAGGGGAGGATTGTTGGGAATTATACATTCCTGACTTAGTACCGTTAGTTATATACTTAGTACCGCTAGTAATAGTTAGTACTAACAATACAAAATGTTAAGTACTGCTCAAATAGTTAGTACCGTTAGTATAAAATAGTTAGTACCGTTTAAGAGATATGCATGAGTTATTATAGTGTTCTTAATCATTGTTTCTCTGTAGTTTGTGTGAATCTATTCATATTAGCTACAACCCTTAACAAGGTAGTAAGATCTATATTCAAAGGGATCCACAACCTCAATATTAGCCTGAATATCATCCCATTCTTCAGTCAAGGCAACATTGGCTTCTTGTTCTTTTTCAGCTTTATCTCTTGCAAGTCTTACTTCATCATCAAATTCAGCTTGTAACTTTGAAGCAATTTCTTCATCAAGCATGATTAGATCTTTCTTCTTCATAGGCTTATCAGGTTCTACCATTTTCCCTTTTCCTTTTTCCTGAACATTTGCCTATGATGGTTGTTGGAAATTGTTGTTGTTGTTGTACCTGGCTCTTGAAAAACAATTCCTTTCCATGGAGTTATTATTGTAGCAGCACTATCCTTTGTTGAAGCACTGATAGCACTAACTGGTACACTTGGCTCTTTTATAGCATCCCCTTTTTCTTAAACTTTTGCACTTTTCAAAGCTGCAAGTGCTTGAGCCAAATTAACTTCATCAACACTTAAATTCACATCTTTAGCAACAACTACTTGTTCTGCCAACACCTCATCACCAGTCAAAGTACCCACATCAAACATCTCATTATCATCATTAACTAAGGTAATGTCTTCATCAACATCAATATCATAAATCCTCCTCCCCTGTTTGGATGCATCCTCACCCAAATCTTCTTCATCTCCAGAGGATTCTACTCTTCTAGATGAACCAACCTTGTATAATCTTTTAAGCCCATGAGTTCTTGACTTATTCCTCCTCTCTAGCTTCTTAACTCTCCTTTTCAAACCTGCAATCTCATTAGCTTGAGTAGTCTTTGTAGTCTCCAAAGCAAGAACTCTTGATTGTAAAGTTGTACATAATGCCATCAATTCCTCAAGTTTCAGTCTATCCTCACCACTTCGAAGTGTGTTACCTCTTGCGAGCAGTGGATCATTGGAAAGTTTAGATACATTCTCAGACCTAGTCTGAGCAATTGTATCCCCCATGGTTTCTTGGCACCTGGGACCACTACCTGAACTAGTTCCTGGGGAACTTGGTTCATTAAGTGTTGTCTTGAATTGAGTCTTATCTATGTTACCCCTATCCTGCTCTGCATCTAAGCTAGTAGCAGTAGTGGCAGCCCTCACCAAACTGTCATCCATCTCCTCATTGACAGCCTCATCTACAACATTATCACTAGGAACACTAGACTGAGGTACCTGAGTGTCCTTTCTCTTTGGCCTTCTTGATCTTTGTTTCATTTGAGGTTGAGATGTTGATGGTGGAATAATATTGGGTGTGTGATAGGGATCAGTTGGCATTGGGATCAAGTGGGTTTGTTGAACTTCACCCATTTTTCTTGATGTTGTACCACCATTATTGGAAACAAAGGTGTTTCTCTTCCAGAAAAGTCTTTCCCAACCCTTCTCATATTCGCAGTTACCTTCTTAGTGTGAAAGGGTGCACTATATATTTTATCATGAGATGCCATCCCTTCCAGTTGCTTATCCAATTTCCCCTCCCCCTATTGATACTATAACCCATGGATGTATATCAAAAAATTTTGCTCAACATTATCCTTGTTCTGTCACCATACTTTCAAATATGTACTTTGATAAGTTTAATCTTTTGGTTTGTGTTAAAAATATAATTGCAGATGCATTGTGATACTAAACTCATTCCATGCAGTGTTTAGAGACTTATGCATTTGGAAATATTAGTATTAATTAGGATATTTACATTGTGGATGAAAGATGCCTTATAGAAAGTAAGTTTTTGTGAAACTTTCTCATACCCCATGAGTGTAAGTTGTTTAAAGATGGTAGCATTGGGTAGACAATCAACACCTTCAGCATCTTCTAATTGAAGATCTCTTCTTACAATCGACTCAGTAATGATGATCTTCTTTCCATCCACTAGGCTTTGTAACTGTACTTCCCATTGTAAGTATTTTGCATTTTGACCAGGTTAGCCCTGGAATTGTTTAATGCATGAAGTCATATATAGTGGGATTTGATCTTTTGTGCATTCTAGAAAATCATTTTTGATAAAAACCCTTCACTTTCAGCGAGTGTTTAGACAAAAACTGACAAATTATGAGTATCAGCAAACTTGTAAGGTCGTCATTGTGTTGGGTTTTGATGATGAATGATGAAATAAGTTAGGGTTTGGGATTAGGTGAGTATATGATTGAATGAAATCGAATAAAATGAGCTGATTAAAACCCTTTAAATCAAAGTATTTAATAAATACCTCAACAGAATTTACTTCTCCTGATGTTGTAAGTTATTTATCCTAAAGCATAACTTTTCTACAGCAGTAAGTCGTAAGTTTACGCATCTTCTGCAAGTATTAATTTCAACTAGCTGTAGTAAGTTTAGCCTATAGCCTCTGTATTAACTTTAAACATCAGTAGTAAGTTTATGCCTAGCAACATTAACTTTCAACAGCAGTAGTAAGTTTATGCCTAGCAACATTAACTTTCAACTTCCATTCCAAACACTTGTATCTGTTTTTTAAAATATTCAACATTTCTCTACAATTTTTCTACTCTCCAAATCTCTCTGTCTGTTTTATTTCACTAACTCTCCTTTTTTTGTTCTTTATTTTCTCACCAATTCTCTCAATTCTTTTTCTCACCAAAACTCTCTTTCTGTTTTTAGTCTCACCAATTCTCTCAATTCTTTTTCTCACTAAAACACTCTTTCTATTTTCTCTAATAACCATCTTTTCCATCATCAATCTAACATTTTTCTTTGCTTTTTTTTGCAATAATGTTAGTCCAAAAAACCAAGAAATATACAAATTCCATTAGTAATTTTCACAATTAATCACCAGTAATTTAATTATACCTAACAATATTAAGTATAACTAACAGTATTATCTCAGCAGTATTAAGTATAACTAGCAGCACTAATTATACTTAACAGCAAAAACTTTTAATGACATAAATAACAGTACTAATTCATACAAAACACTACAACAACATAAAGAGATAAAAGACTTTTAGGATTTAACATTCCAATACTAGCAATCAAATAGTGAAATCTTATTACATCAAAAGACTTTGTATGCAAAATCTTGCATTATTCTTATAATGTCAGTATGAATTTCGGATCATTTTGAATCAATTTTCTTTTCATTTGCAATCCTCCTTATAAATAATGTTCAATTCTTTATGCTTTGTTTTGGAATGAATAACAGAGATTTTTTATTATTGCAAATAGTACTGTTATTAACAATTAAAGATATTGGTATGCATAGAATTGTACCCATAATCAAGTAGTTGATTCTGAAATCCAAAGCACTTGTCCACAACAACTTGAAGCAGCCACATATTCAGCTTCTGTTGTAGAATTTGCAGCCACTGTCTGTTTCTTGCACTGCCATGATATTAATCTACATCCAAAGAATTGACAATCTCCTATTGTAGACTTCCCATCCAAGCTTTGCTCCAGCTAATCACTATCAGTGTATGCTATCTATTCAAAAGGAGAAACTTTTGGATACCAAAGGTCCTAACTGTTGTGACAATTTTAAGTACATAAAAATCCTTTTCACTGCGCCAAGGAAATGGAAAGATGTGATACTTTGGGATTGCTGGTAATTTAGCACAGAACACATCTGTCAACATGATTGTCAGGTCTTTAAGATGTAATTTACCATCAATGAACCAATCATTTGACCTATACATATGAACTCCACTTCTTTACCATCGTCATCCTTGAGCAAAGGATTTTGAGTTCCTTTAGTGGTGCTTGCAATTCTTGACATCTGTATAAACCTAATATTTCTTTAGATGAATTTTACCAACAGTATTTATCTTGTAATAAATGATGCACCATTCATTCTTCTGCATGCATCTTGTAATCACAAAAAGAATGTAAGTTACTCCCATATACTATCTAAAATTTCTCATGCATATAACTTCTCAAATGTATTGGCACGTATCTTGGCCCATTTCCATTGATGTAAACCGCTCAAAGATGTAATCCTTCACATAAACTTGAACTAGCAAAATATCAACCTTTATGCCTTTCGATGGAATTAAGTCTTTAGTCATCAATTTTTCCCTCTTTTTAAAACCCATTATCCTACATATATGTTGTCAAGGTTTCATACCTGGCTCTGGGAGCTTGATGTAGTCATAATTGCTTGTGCAACCTTGTATACTCTATCTGGTAATGTCTGGATCTTCCTAATTATTGCTGGTGTGTGGACATACATATACTCTTTTTCATCTTTCATAGAGAAAAAAAGCATCTTTTTAATCGCATTTGATGAGGTGTAGGTCACCCACAAAATCTGTTAAATGAGTAAAGATAATAAGCTATAAAAATAGCCTATTTGCTTTAACTTCTTGCAACTAGGGGCTAGTAGAAAGGAAGTTCTTCATTGTCAATCTTTTTGTGTGTACTCCTTGAGCATAACCTAATCTTGATTTGTTCTTCGTTATCACAATTCCCTCTTTCAGATCATTGTTATTCCTAAAAACACATTTTAGTCGTCCTGTTAGCCCTCTTTTCCCTTTGGTAGTCATAAAAGCCAAACTTCTTTGTAACTATGAATGTTTGTAAGAAGCTCTTACCTGTCATTACGCCTCTATCCAGTTTGGATCCTTCAATGCATAAATTACCTTTTTGGGTTCTTGTGATAAAAAGCTAGCAAACAAGCAGTTTTGAAGGTCTTTATGGTTTGTTCTTTGTTTAATAGTACTAACAAACCTATGTTCCTCCAGATTCTTTGACATCCTTCTTGTTTGTGTGGCTGATTTCAAATCTCCAATCACTTGATCAAGAGGATGATCTTTATGAATTCTTGTAGTTGGATTAGGACTGACTTGAATTGTTGTATCCAGATTGTTCATGTTAACCTCTCCACCATCATCTTCATCATCTCTTGAGGAGTCAAATATGATAATATCTTCTAAAGCAGGCATATTTGGATCATCTGTTAGTTCAATGCTTGTTTTTCCACCATATCATTCAACCTCATTCTGTCTCGGCCGAGCATTAACATTGTTAGTGATGGTTAACATTATCCTCTTTCGTCTTTGGTGAATCATTACATTCACTATCTTTTCTGTGATTCTCTTCACTTGAAGGTATGGATTCATCTACATTTAGAAACTCTTGGATCTTGGGGAAAATGGTTGTATCTGTTCTAGTTCCATAATGGTAGCAAAATGTAATCTTTGTTCAGGTTCTGTCTTTCTACTAGCTTTTGGACTTGCATTTGCATATTTGCTTTTGTACCTGCAAAACAATTTAGATCGCGGTACCTGTAACAATTGTCTCATAATTTATGTTTTGTTTGATGATCAATTCAAAATAGCCATCTGTTCCATTTCCTACAATTTAGGTGTCATTCTCACTAAATCGCTCATAGATGTAATGTTTTCATTTCCACCTATCCTGCGTTCCTACTATTGAATACTCTAATTATGTTTGTACTATTCAATAAGAGTATCCACAATAAGAAACCTTCATCAGCCTTTGCCATCAAATTTGCCTCAAGTGATCATGTATGGTATTGAGTATTGGTAAAGGACACCCAACTTGGTCTCTCTTAAAACGCTTAAAGTTGGTGTTCCTACCATGAAAAAGTTCATATAGGGTTCTTGTATGTGGCTTAAATTCTAGATCTTTTTTTTCTATAACACTGCAAGCAAAAGTATTAAACTACTTTGTGACCCTCAATTGTGATGATCGGTATAACTTAGAATAGATGTAGCTTAGTGCCTAGCAGCCTTAAGGTGAGTGTGATTCTAGTCCCTCTTTTAAGCATCTCTTTTTTGACTTTACTCTTTCATCTCACAAAAACTAAATCTATTCTCTATTTTTGTTGAATCTAGTTCCTGTTATCACAATTTATATTAACTCCATTAACCTTGAGTGTATCTTATAGGGACTTTGCCTATCTCAGTTATAAATGACGTAAGAATGCAATGAGTCTCATCTTCTTAGTTAAGAGGAAAGAAACGCTAGTTAAACTACTAAGAAATTCATCTTGTAGATATCAAACTTAGGCAATATATTTTTCTGTCATAGGCTTTTTACAATATGTTGATCCAAACAATCTATTATGCAAATAAAGATGTAAAGGCAGACTGACTTTTGAGCTTAGTTCTATGTTTTTTTGACTTATGTAAGAGGCTCTTGTGCTGCTTTCACTTATTGACAAGCAACACAAGTTTAGAACTTCAATAAGTTTAGGATCGCGTGTTTAACTCCTTTCAAGATTTTCCTCTTAACCTATTTATTTCATGGTTTTTAAAAATTTACAGTTTGACCTAGCCTTCTATGGCTCAACAAGTTTAAGATTCTTTAATGTGGCTTTTGCAAAGAGACAAGTTAAACTTTATCTTAAGGAATACTATGTTCTTTTAAATCAAAACTTAAATATTGTTTTTCCTAGGAACTCTCTAAGTAAAACTTGACTGTCATCAATTTAATTAAAGTCTTGGGGAGTATTAAAAATACATTCAGTGATCATTAAAAAAGAATCACCTATTTCTTTTTATCACACTTTTGATTGAGATCACTTGAGAAAAGCATTTAACTTTAACTCTCTTACAAAATTAAATCATTTTCAAAATCTAGAGTGCGCGCCCAGTTTTAGATGGTATACCTTCTTTCCAATGTTTTTCCCTCTCCTTTAGGGGTCCTCCAAAAAGCAACATTTCCTATACTCTTCTATTCATAATCTGGAAAATATGACATATTCCCTATCATGTGCCCCGTGAGGCATTCCTACTAATCAATTATCTACTTATATTCCTAGTAAATACGACCATTTGTGGATTGCACCTGCACATTTTGATTCAGAATATCAGTTGCTTCTTTTAGGGGACCCAAGTCATTACTGACTTGGATCTGCCTTGGTGCATCTATTATAATTCGCAAACCTTTTTAGTATTGTGTGATGGCTACAATGTTGTTGTTTTAGATGACTTGGTCTAAAATTTAGTCTTATTGGTTTTCATGTAACCCAACCAGATGAGGCCATTAAATCATTAAAACTTAATTGTCCCTAAACAACATATAACTAATGCTGCTTTTCGGCTAGCTGCCGCTCATTTAACGACTGCTTTTGGCCAGCTTAGAGGTTAGTTATCAGAAGCATTACATTTTTATCCTGAAAACTATATTAACCCTCTGATTAAATTATTGTGTTTAACTGCTGTATCTTGTGGAATGTGCTCTTTAACGTTGTGAATGTGGCTTTTTTTTTTAGAAAAGATATGCACACTTGGTCTAGAGCAACATGCATTGGTGTTGGTTATGGTGATAGCAGATATTAAACTTGTCTGGCAGCAGCAATTAAGTGATACTAGGCTGACTTCTTGTGTACGTACTGCTCTTGTTAAAAACCCATATTCTTATTATGGAGGGGTGAGTCTTTTTTGGCAAAATGATGATGATTTACCTTTTTTTAACATTGTTCCAATCTGGTTTACACACTTTGTAATGTACAATCAACATGGCCAATTTGATCTCAACTTCACACACTAACAAGCTTGGTAAACATCTCAAAATTTATTCTAGTCTAGTCTATTTTGAGACTCTTTAATTAATGCGTACGTTGCAGAAGGGTTTTGCGTACTATGAATTTGACTCAGAGAGAGTGGAAAGATAGTATGTGTATTTGCGCCTTATTGTGCTTTAACTTGGTTAGCAGTTTTTCCTTATCAGTTTTGTTTAGTTTGTTTAGCTTTGACAAAGTCTAGTCTTTACATAACTAGGCTTGCTGTTTTTTATTTTCAATTCTTAGTTTGAGACATATTTTCTTCCTCACTATCTGACACTCCAATCCTCAATAATTGAGTTAGCACCATTATTGTCCTTCGTAACCTGCTTTAGGCTTTGCTTCACTAGCCTTTGCTTCATGTTCTCACTACAAGCTTAATATACTTACAGGCTCACTTGTAATACTCTTCTAAGCCAGTAGTAAATGACAATGTGATAGGGTTTGTTGGAGGCATAGATGAAAATTTTGTTATGGGAGGTGGAACTGGGGGCGCATTGTATAAGGCCTTAAACGTCTGTTCTTGTAATGTCTACATTCAGGTCTCGTCTAAAGGATCTTGTTTAAGCTTTTAGATGTATTTTCAAAGATTTGGTCTACATTAAACTTAATGCATCTGTTTTTTCCTTTGAACTATTTCTAGCTTTTACTAAGCTTCCTAATAGTATCTCCCTTACTTGATATCCTTATTTTAAAGCCATTAAGCTTTCTTACATAAACAGACTCATTACTTTTATTATAAACATTTCAAGTTCTTTTCTTAGCTACATCTCTAGTAAACCTGTCTTAAAAGTTACAACCATTAGACTCAGATTTTCTCGAAACTATTTTCAATAGTCTGTTATATTGATGATTTAAGCGACTTCAACAGATTATCAAATGACAAGTTTTTGAGCATGTATGAATCATTAGATACCTCGATCAATCAGAACTTGAAGAGGTGTAGGCCATGAGTGCAATTAATTTGTTGGTCCTTTCCTCTGCTTTGATTCACTCCAGTCATATTCACCTGCAAAGTAACTCAGTCACATAGAACAAAGCTTGTGAAAGAGTAGATGATTTCCACAGGTACAATCTCTTCTTGTGCTTTACTTTGTTCTTGTTGTCTTGATTTCTTGGATGCTAATTCATTCCCTAGCTATTGTCCTTTCTTTGTTGGCGAGTTGTACTTGCACTATCTCTTCTGGAATTGTCAAGCAACATTTTCATTGCCACTATGTGGTAGTTAAGCGCCTTTCTTACCATGTTATTTTTAAAAACTTTCTAGAACCATCTCTCTCTTTTCATCCTCTCTGTCCAAGTGTTGCTTGTTGTATTTTTATTGTTTAGCCAGTATGAGATGGTTTTTAGAGGTATGTTTGTTAATGAATCAGGTTGGAAGCTCTTGATAACTACTAATGGATATAATGAAATCATGTTGGCTTGTGACAAGTATTATTGGTCCAAAGTTCGAGTTGATTAGAGTGTTGTGTGGTCTATATGAATGGATAAGTGGGCGGTGTCATATTAGAGGTGCTAAACAAACTTGTTGCGCCAACAGAAGAAAAAGGACATTTTGCTAGGCGAAGATTGGAGAGATCCAAGAAATCAAAGACTACTAGTACAAGGAATAGCACAAAGAAGGTTTGTACCTTTGGGATGCTCTATTCACAGCTTTTGGGGGAGCTTTCATTGAGATGGCTTGAGTGACATGTATGTCTGTGATTTAACTGTCCAGAGCAAGAGGGTGGGAGGGTAGTCAGTATGGGGGTGAGAGGTACCAATATTGTGCAAATGGATGTCGCAATCTAGTGTGGGTCCTCTCTCATCTTTTCTAGTACTGTTTCTGTGTATGGGTACGTATCGGAGAAGTGAGTCTAATTGCTTGTAGTCATTATTCTTATTGTTGTACTTACATTCTCTGTTTCTGTCCTTGAAACTGGTTTGATAATTCGTGGAGGGTTAGGATACCTTGTTTTTTTTTTGAAGATTGTTATTTTGTGAACTATGGTTGTGAGCGTCGTTTTTTGTTTTTGAAAACGTGTTATTTTGTTTGACAAGTTGATCATTTTTGAAGATTACTTAAGAAGTAGTTGCTTTACCTTTTTTGGTGAGGTTACTGATGTTGGGCTGTTAGATTGTTTTTTAATATCTCATTTTCTTATGGTTTTTGGAGATGACCAACTATTTAGAAAAAAAGGATTAGGTCTTTATGTTTTGGTGAGAAAATATGAGGCGTTTAATTGGTTTTGGTTTTTGTTTTGTAGTTTGTAGCTTTTTTAAGACAGGTTTTAGTGTGTAAGGAAGAATAAGAAAGAAAGACTTGACTTGGAATTGTATTAACAAAAAAGAATATGAGCTGTTTATGTGAGAAAGATTATTAATGGCTAAATTAGGAATTATTCAAGTAGGGGAGATTAAATATTAGGTAGGATGTTAGGAGAGCTTGAATTAGTTCAAAAGGAAAAAAAGATGCGGCATAAGTTTAATTGTAGACAAATTTGAAAAGACTCTAAAACGCTTAAACAAGATATAGAGGTCGGATTGTAGACAGTTACAAGAAAGGTTGAGTAGGCTATAATGCAGTTTCCACCTCTGAGAATATCTTAGAGTTAAGGAATATTTGCATGCCTCCAAAACCTCACTTGTCATTTTACTGGCTTAGAAGTTGTTTACAAGTGAGCCTGTAGTTATTAATCTTGTAGTTGAGAACAGTGAAGCTAAGGGCTAGTGGAATGCAAAGACTAAAGCAGTTAAGAAAATAATGCTGCTCCAATTATTGATGGATTTGGGTGATCAGATAGGTGAGGAAGAAAAATATGTCTCAAAACTGTTTTTTTTTTGTTTGTTTTTTTTTTTGTTTTGTTTTTTTTTTTTTTCTTTTTAAGATTGAAAAGAAAACAGCTAAGCCTAGTTTTGTTAAGATAGACTTTGTCAAAGCTAAACAAACAAACAAAACTGATAGGAAAACTGCTAAACAAGTTAAGCACAATAGGCAAAACACTCACATTCCTAGAGGCAATCAAAGAAACTGGAATAATATGATGTCTCAGAGACTAGGAAGTAATTTTGAGATGTTTAACAAAGCTTGTTATGTGTGTGGAAGTTTTGTATTTGTGGTTGATTGTACTTATCAAGGGTGGTAAACATGTTGGATAAACAATAATTGTTAAAAAGGTAAATCATCATCATTTTGCCAAAAAGACTCACCCCTGCCCTAATAAGAATATGGTTCCAAGAGCAGTACTAATGAAGTCTGGCCTAGTATCACTTAATGCTGCCAGACAAGTTAATACTGCTCACCTAAAAACAACAATGAATGTTGCTAGACCAATGTCATATCTTTCTAAAAAGGCACATTCAACTGTTAAGAGGCCCATTCACAAGAATACAGCAGTTTAAAACAGTAATTTTAATCAGAGGGTTAATATTGTTAAGGATAAAAATGTTAATGCTGCTGGCCAAAAGCAGTAGTTAATGCTGCTAGGCCAAAAGCAGTAGTTAATGTTGTTTAGGGAAATAATGTTAATGATGTTAAGGCCTCAGCTTGTTGGGTTTAGAAACCAAAGACTAAAGTTTTAGACCATGTTTCTAAACACAACAGTGCATCAACCATACTAAAAAGGTTTGATTATATTGATGCACAAGGCAGATCCAAGTCAGTAATGACTTGGGTCCCCAAAAGAAGATGATTTTCTTATCAAAATGTGCAGGGCAATCCACAAATGGATTTATAGGATAAAGGAGTAATTGATAGTGGATGCTCAAGGCACATGACAGGGAATATGTCCTATTTTACAGATTATGAAGAGATAGATGGAGGATATGTTGCTTTTGGATGGAACCCTAAAGGAGGGAAAATCATTGGAAAAGGTACCATTAAAACTGGCACTCTAGATTTTGAAAATGTGTATTTTGTAAGAGAGTTAAAGTTTAATCTTTTTAGTGTCTCACAAATGTGTGATAAAAAGAATAGTGTTCTTTTTAATGATACTGAATGTATTGTTTTATCTCCAAACTTTAAGTTAATTGATGAAAGTCAAGTTTTACTTAGAGTTCCTAGAAAGAACAATATGTATAGTGTTGATTTAAAGAACATAGTTCCTAAAGGAGGTTTAACTTGTCTCTTTGCAAAAGCCACATTAGATGAATCTAAACTTTGGCATAGAAGGCTAGGTCACTTAAATTTTAAAACCATGAATAAATTGGTTAAGGGAAATCTTGTAAGAGGTTTACCATCCAAACTTTTTGAAAATGATCAAACTTGTGTTGCTTGTCAAAAGGGAAAGCAGCACAGAGCCTCTTATAAGTCTAAAACATAGAACTCAATCAGTCTGCCTTTACATTTATTGCATATAGATTTGTTTGGATCAACATTTGTAAAAAGCCTTATGAAGAAAATATATTGCCTAGTTGTCACAGATGATTATAGTAGGTTTACATAGGTTTTTTCTATCTACTAAGGATGAGACTAGTGGCATTCTTAAGTTCTTTATAACTGGGATAGAAAATCTAGTAGATCACAAGGTTAAGGTGATTAGATGTGATAATGGAACTGAGTTCAAAAATAGAGAGATGAATTAGTTTTGTGAGATGAAAGGTAACAAAATAGAGTTGCTTAAAGGAGGAATAGAACACTAATTAAGGCTGCTAGGACTATGCTAGCTGATTCTAAGTTATCAAATACATTTTGGGCAGAAGTAGTTAATACTGCTTGCTGTGTATAGAATAGAGTGTTAGTAGTTAAGCCTCATAACAAGACCCTATATGAACTTTTTCATGGTAGAACACCAACTTTAAGTTTTATGAGACCATTTGGGTGTCCTGTTACCATACTCAATACCATAGATCACTTAGGCAAATTTGATGGCAAGGCTGATGAAGGTTTCTTTGGTGGATACTCTTTGAATAGTAAAGCATTTAGAGTATTCAATAGTAGAACAAGGATAGTGGAAGAAAACTTACATATTAGGTTTAGTGAGAATACACCTAAAGTTGTAGGTAGTGGAACAGATTGGCTATTTGATATTGATGCACAAACAAGAACAATAAATTATGAGACAATTGTTACAGGTACACGATCTAATGGTTTTGCAGGTACAAAAGCAAATGAAAATGCAAGTCAAGCTAGAAAAGAGACAGAACCTGTCAAAGATTACATTTTGCTACCATTATGGACTACAGATACACCATTTTCCCAAGATCCAAAGAGTTCTAAAGGTGATGAATCCATACCTTCAAGTGATGAGATTCAAGAAAAGATAGTGAATGTAATGATCAAGAGAAGAAGATAATGTTAACAGCACTAACAATGTTAATGCTGCTAGCACAAATGAGGTTAATGTTGTTGGTGGAAAAACAAGCATTGAACTAACAGATGATCCAAATATGCCTGCTTTAGAAAGATATTATCATATTTGACTCCTCAAGAGATGATGAAGATGATGGTGGAGAGGTTAACATGAACAATCTGGATACAACAATTCAAGTCAGTCCTAATCCAACTACAAGAATTCATAAAGATCATCCTCTTGATCAAGTGATTGGAGATTTGAAATCAGCCACACAAACAAGAAGGATGTCAAAGAATCTGGAGGAACATAGGTTTGTTAGTACTATTAAACAAAGAACAAACCATAAAGACCTTCAAAACTGCTTGTTTGCTAGCTTTTTATCACAAGAACCCAAAAAGGTAATTTATGCATTGAAGGATCCAAACTGGATAGAGGCTATGCAGGAAGAGCTTCTACAATTCAAGTTACAAGAAGTTTGGACTTTAGTGGACTTACCAAATGGAAAAAGGGCTATTGGCACTAAATGGGTTTTTTAGGAATAAAAATGATGAAAGGGGAATTGTGATAAGAAACAAATCAAGATTGGTTGCTCAAGGGTACACACAAAAGGATTGACTATGATGAATTCTTTGCCCCTGTTGCAAGAATTAAAGCAATTAGGCTATTTTTAGCTTATGATTCATTTAAAGATTTTGTGGTGTATCAAATGGATGTAAAAAGTGCTTTTATTCTAGCGGAAAGATTAAAAAGAGGTATATGTATGTCTACACCAGGATTTAAGATCCAGACATTTCCTGATTAGAGTATACAAGGTTGAAAAAGCACTGTATGGACTACATTAAGCTCCTAGAGCTTGGTATGAAACCTTGTCAACATATCTGTTGGACAATGGGTTTGAAAGAGGGAAAATTGACAAGACCTTATTCATCAAAAGGCACAAAGGTGATATTTTGCTGGTTCAAGTTTATGTGGATGATATCATCTTTGGTTCAACAAAGAAGGAGCTGTGCAATGCATTTGAGAAGTTGATGCATGAGAAATTTTAGATGAGTTCTATGGGAGAACTTACATTCTTTTTGGGATTACAAGTGCAGCAGAAGAAGGATGGCATATTTATTAGTCAAGATAAATATGTTGGTGAAATTCTAAAGAAATTTAGGTTTACAGAAGTCAAGACTGCAAGCACACCAATGGAAACTCAAAAGCCTTTGCTCAAGGATGAAGATGGTAAAGAAGTGGATGTTCATATGTATAGGTCAATGATTGGTTCATTGATGTATCTTACATCTTCAAGACCTGACATCATGTTTGCAGTGTGTGTCTGTGCTAGATACCAAGTCAATCCAAAAGTTTCACATCTTCATGCTGTGAAAAGGATTTTTAGGTACTTAAAAGGTCAACCAAAATTGGGCCTTTGGTATCCAAAAGATTCTCCTTTTGATTTGGTAGCATACACTGATAGTGATTATGCTAGAGCAAGCTTGGATAGGAAGTCTACAATAGGAGGTTGTCAATTTCTTGGATGTAGATTAATATCATGGCAGTGCAAGAAACAAACAATGGTTGCAAATTCCACAACAGAAGCTGAATATGTGGCTGCTTCAAGTTGCTGTAGACAAGTGCTTTGGATTCAGAATCAACTACTTGATTATGGGTACAATTTTATGCATACCAAGATCTTTATTAACAATAACAGTACTATTTGCATAATTAAAAATCCTATTTTTCATTCAAAAACAAAGCATATAGAGATCAGACATCATTTTATTAGAGATTGCAATGAAAAGAAATTGATTCAAATGGTCAAAATCCATACTGACAAGAATGTTGCAGATTTGCTTACAAAAGCTTTTGATGTAAGTAGATTTCAATATTTGATTGTTAGTATTGGAATGATGAATCTTTAAAGTCTTTTATCTCTTTATGTTTTTGTAGAGTTTTGTATGAATTAGTACTGTTATTCATGTCATTAAAAGTTTCTGCTGTTAAGTATAATTAATGCTGCTAGTTATACTTAATACTACTGAGTTTTTACTGATAGTTATACTTAATACTATTAGGTATAAATAATACTGTGATTATTGTGAAAATATCTATGGATTGTGTTTTTCTTGGTTTTTGAACTAACATTTTGCAGGAAAAGCAAAGAAAAGTGTTGGATTATATGGAATAAAAACAGACAGAGTGATTTAGTGAGTAAAAGAATTAAGAGAATTTGTGAGTCAAAAAAACAAAAAGAGAGCTATGTGAAATAAAAATAGACATAGTGATTTTAGTGAGTAAAAAGAATTGAGAGAATTGGTGAGAATAAAAACAGAAAGAGAGCTGTGTGAAATAAAAACAAACAGAGTGTTTGGACTGGAATTGGAGTTAATGCTGGTAACTCAAAGTTAATGCTGCTAGGCATAACTTAATACTGCTGGTAAAAGTTAATGCTACTAGGCATAAACTTATTATTGCTGTTGAAAGTTAATGCTGCTAGGCATAACTTAGTACTGCCAATTGAACATTAATGCTGTTGAGGGTATTTTCATAAATACTTTGATTAAGGGTTTTATTCATTCATTTAATCGATTTCAATCTTTCAAATACTCTCTCATCACAAACCCTAACTCAATTTCATCATCCATCATCAAAACCCAACACAATGACGACCCTAAAGTTTGCTGATACTCATAACATGGTCGCGTTCTTGTCTAAACCCGCAGAAAGTGAAGGGTTTGAACAAATTGTGGATTTCTTGAATGCACACTCTATTAAGCATGCATTAACGGTTAATCCTACAATCTATACTTCGTGTATTGAACAATTCTGGGCTACTGTCAAGGCGAAAACTGTCAATAGGGAAGTACAGTTACAAGCCCTAGTGGATGGAAAGAAGATCATCATTACTGAGTCGATTGTAAGAAGATATCTTCAATTAGAAGATGCTGAAGGTGTTGATTGTCTACCCAATGCTACTATCTTTTAATAGCTTACACTGATGGGGTATGAGAAAATTTCATAAAAGCTTACTTTCTATAAGGCATTCTTTTCCTCGCAATGGAAATTTTTGATTCATACTATTTTACAACGCCTAAGTTCTAAGACTACTGCATGGAATGAGTTTAGTAGCACTATGGCATCTGCAATTATCTGTTAAGCTACAAACCAGAAGTTCAACTTTTCAAAGTACATATTTAAAAGTATGGTGAAGAACTTAGATAATGTATCTGGAATTTTTTTGATGTATCCAAGGTTTGTACAAGTGTTTGTGAATCAACAACTTGAAGGGATACCTACTCATAAGAGAATTTACATTGCACCCTCTCACACTAAGAAGATATTTGGGAATGTGAGAAGGGTTGGAAAATGTTTTTCTGGAAGGGAAACACCATTATTCCAAACAATGATGGTACAAGATCAAGAAGAAGTGGGTGAAGGTTCAGAAATACCAACTGATCCCCATCACACACCCATCATTATTCAACCATCAACATCTCAACCTTAAAAGAAACAAAGATCAAGAAGGCCAAAGAGAAAGGACACTTAGGTACCTGACAAACTTTTGATCTAACCCTTTTTAAATATATATATATAAATAAATATATAATACTTATAAATATATAAATATAAGGATAAGAATAAAAAATATCTCAATGTAGTAAACCGGAAGTATGATTCCCGGGTCGTTATGTCCCAACGAGGCGTGGATTTAAAAATCGAGAATCGGTTTGGGAATTATGCTTAAATAATCAAAGATTTGATTTGGAATCTATTTCTACTAATAAAGTGAAAAAAATAACTAAAAGAAAGCAAACAAGAAAGGCAATTAAAGATACGGGCTAAAAACGTTAACGGGTATTAAAAACGCGTCCTAAAAAAACTAAATTATCAAAATTTAAACCTAAAATGCTTTTTTAACTTTTAATTAACCCTAAGTGACTAAAATGTAAGAATAAAGAAAACTAGACTAAAAACGAAAGCGATTTAAGCTTAAAAACACGAAAAACGTGAACGGGATTCAATCTCGTTCTTTAAGAAATCAAATTTTAAAATTTTAACCCTACAAAAACAAATCTATTTTTCCTAGGTCCTACATGATAAAAGAAAATTTTGAAAAAAAGAATTATATTTTTTTGACTTTTATTTTATTTTTTATGAATTAAAAACAGTTTTAAAAAGAAAAATTTATTAAAAATACTAAATAATTTTAGAAAAATCTGAAAAAATCATGAAAAATACTTTGAAGAGTGCTGAGTTCAGGAAAAATAAAAACTTTGAAAAGGAGCTTATAAATAAGCTGGAAATAAGCCACAAAGGGCTGAAAGCTTAAAAAGGGAAAAGAGTATAAAAGATAAATGAGGTAAACTAGTAATTGAAAAAGACCCTAGGGCAGTTGGACGTGTGTGGTGTGCTAAGTCATGTGCTATGAAAGGGGGAGGTCATGGGTTCGAATCCCATGCCTCACCCTTTTTAGAAAACATTTTTTTTCATTTTTTAAAACTTGAACATTAAGCAAATATAAGCAACTTTTAAAAAGACAACTTTTTTATGAAAAGCTTTTAATAAGCCAGAAAAGGGCTTAAAAGAAAACAGTTTAACTAAATTTTTGTTAAAAACTTAAGAAAACTAGCTGATGGATTATTTGCTTATCAATTAAGCTCTAAAAGTTAAACTTAAGACCTAAGAAGCTAAACAAGGCTAAACTAAACTTACATAAGCCACAACTTATGGCTAATAAGCCTGCCAGAACTAACATAAAACTACCAGACCTAACTAAGACATTAGCAGACTTAAAGAAAAATCAAAACAGAATTTAGAGCTTTTTAAAACCTATATTAAGCTAAGCTAAACTAAGAAATAAGCTTCTAAACTTAAAACTTAACAAAATCACCATCTAAACTACAAATTTAAGCTATAATAACAAGATCAAAAACAAATTTAAGGCAAGAATCACATGATTCAAAGGGGCTGTCACAGGCCTAATTGGCTTTTAAAGCCAAAACATGCTTTTAGCAGCCCTCAAAAGAGCTTATCAAATAAGTTCTAAAACTAAAAACTAAGGTAACATAGCAAATAACACCACCTGGAGCTTATATTCCAAAGATCAAAGCCTAAATCTAACTTTAACTAACTTAAAAAATAGGAAATGAAGATGCCCAATACTAACCCATATCTTGAAAACATCACTGTTTTGACATTTGTGTTTTAAACAATGAAACAGTGGAAGAGACTTTAAGACCAGATATGGAACATGAAATATGATGCATTTTGAATATGAAAAACACAATCTAACACCTTTGATCATGAAATCAAGCTTAGCACAAATTAAAAGTTTAAAATCTTCACAGAAGTGAACTTATGAATTGAACAAACTCACTAAAACTAATGGAACAGTAAAAGAGGTTTAACAACAGATTCAAATGGTGCAAACTAACCACACTAGAAACTTTAAAACATGCTCAAAAGCTTTTTAACTAAAACCTATAATCTAACAGATTCAAAAACTCACCAATCTAGCAGACTTGGAAAATTTAACTAAACTAAACATGGAACTCCAGAAAACTCATTCAAAACTTGTTAAAACTTACTCTAAGACTTTTTAAGATCAAATTAAAAGTGGATTTTAGAACTTAAGGTGTACTAGCAGTTTTAATTATTAAGTTAAACTGCTAACCAAACACCCCTTTAGATTTTTCAAAACACATTCTAACACTAAAACAGATCAAGCAAACCTTGGAACTAGATTCAGTAGCATCACTATAGCATTTAGAAAACAATTTAAACACATTTAAACAAGTAATGAGCAGAATTAATAAAAATCATAAAAATTAGCTAAAAATGGAAAATGCAAACTTACAAAGGTCCAAGCTTTTTGGTAAGACTTAAACATTCAAAACAGATTTCAAAACATCCTATGGCTTCCCAAGAAGCTCTAAACCAAGGCCATCCACAATTTACCTTGCTCCAATGATCTTGAAAACAAAATTTTTGATTCTATGAAAAAGTAAACTCATAAAAAGCTATTGTAAAAGCTTTTATGAGTTTAACAGATGTATAAGCTTAAAAAGGCTTATAGAAATGACTTGTGAACTACTTCAAAGCTTAAGTGCATAAGAAAGCTTAAAGGACAGAATTTTGAGTTAACTTAAAAACTTGAAATTTTCATTAAAAACATAAAGTGTTACAAGACTTGAAAGTAAATAAAACTGAAAATTAAAGACATAACATTAAAAAGTAACTTACACTAAAATCTACACTACAACTACTCCTCGATTTTTTTTCCATCTCTGTCTTCTTTCTCTTTTATATGCAGTGATGAAGTCTTTTGCCTTCTCTTTCTTGTGTTTGTTATGCTTTTGCTATGAGAGGAAACCAAGCACTATCCTGACCCTTAATCCTGCTTGGGGCAATCCTCATAGATTCTCAACCTTGAGATTTCATTTGTCCAATAGAAAACTATAGGATTGCCATAATGTTTTTGGGATTTTGTGAGAGTGTTGTGAAGTGGGGTAAGGTGAGGGTGATGTTTTGGCTGGGGGTGAAGGGGTTTTTTTGTCGTGGTGTTGCAGAGGAGGAGGTAGAAGATAAGGAATAGTACAAGGGGTTCAGGGTTTGGCGGGAAACAAGGGTTTAAGGGTGCAAGGTATATCAGGGTAAAGGTTTTGGTGATTGGCAATTATGGTCCCTGAACCTATATAGTGCAATTGCAAGCATCGTCCTTGTATTTTTCATCTTTGGTCCCTAGAGTTAGGTGAGGGCTTGCACCGTTAGTCCTTTTGGATTAACATTGTTAGTCCTTTAGGACTAACGGTGTAAAAGGGGTAGAAGGTTTTGGCTTAACGCCCGTTAAATGAGATTTGGGCTTATAACTGTTTGGGCCAGCAGGTTTTTGTAATAAAAGGGTTTGGGCTGGTTGGTTTTTAGGTAAAAGGGTATTGTGGGCTTAATTAGATTATGGGCTCTTTTAGGGTTTTAAAAGGGTTTTAAATATAGTGGGCTGATCCGGGCCTACTAGGTGGGTACGGGTGGGCCCACTTTTGATAATTTAGGTTTTCGGGTTTGGTTTTTGATGCTCTTTCCAATGCCACTTCCCGGGGTTGACTTTGTGACTTTGACTTTTTGACTTGGGCTTTTTCATGCTTTTCCATTTCGTGCTCGGTTTTGTCGTTTTTGGCTTCGTTTTTCGTCCTTTTGTCGGATATCCATTTCCTGCATAAAATAAGTGAAAATATACAAATACAATGTATTTTTGGTATGTTTTTGGTCATTTAAGTCCGTTTTTAATGGTCAAAAGTATGTGTAATTAAACACATACCAAAATCCCCCATACTAAGATATTGCCGTGTCCTCACGCAATGCTATACGTAAACACTTAAGAAAACTAAGAATCTCAATCCCCCTCGACTAATAACCTCGAAAAGTAGCTAAGTGTTCGTCAAGGGAAAATAAAGAATCAATAGCTTTGAAAAGCCCCGTTTTTACCATTTTTAAATGTATTCACTTATTCCTACACATATTTTTGTTCTTTTCATTTTTCTCATTTTTTTATATTAAGCAACTAACTAGAACGTTTGACTTTCGTTATTTTTATAACTTTTAGGGATCATAGAACAAGATGCATTTTAATCCTAAAATGCCCCAAAAAGGGATAAATTCATCGTTCCTGACTTTTCACTTGTCCCAAACAAAGCTTAAAATGAAATCACCGTTAAATATAATCTAAGATGCTAACACTACTCATATTTGTAACTTGTGAACTTTCTACTCCCGACAATTATTATATATTAGGTGAATATGCCATTTTGAATTTCAACCATGGATCAATGTTTTGCAAAATTTCTATGCTTCACGTTCCACCCGAGAATAATGAGTTTGAAGGCGAGATCATCCCATGTAGCGACTTTCGTCTCGGCACATCCCAACCTTGCGGCTAAGTGACCAGGCTTTTGACACCCCACAGAGACTAGTATCGGGACTCACGGACCTTAGGTTTATAAAACTCTTAGGTTTCCCGTATATACATAGCTTATTTAGAAAACTTAAAATGAATTAGTTAAAGTTCAAAAGCATATTTAAATTTAACAAAAAGAGATCTTACATTTATTAATTCACACTTAATATTAAACATAACCATGATACAATTGTAACCCTCGACCTTTTAGAAGGCTGCAACATCGGTTGTGAGCCGGCAAGATGCATCAAACTTTTATCGGTCTCGGATTATTATTCTTACTATGGGCTTTCTTTAGAAGGCTGCAACATCGGTTGTGAGCCGGCAAGATGCATCAAACTTTTATCAGCCCACAGTTTATAATTATTATTCATCATATATTTTTTTTCATTTTTCATCATATTTTTCAAATTTTATTTTATTTTATTTTGTTTTTTTTTCATTTTACTTTATTTACAATATATAGAGAAGACTTCTTTTTGGAAAATTTAAGTATAAATTTAAACTAAGACTAAAATTATTGCTATCAACTATAAAAATTGTTGATTTAAGTTTAATATCCAAAAATAGCACGTATTATTAGTCCGGTTAGGAGCTTATGGGAGAAAAAGCCACCAATTACATACATGAGCTCTTAAGATTTCCAAATAATCCTTGTTTAGCATGCAACTTATAATTAACTCTATTATT
The DNA here is from genome assembly GCA_026074375.1 of Tanacetum coccineum. Taxonomy (NCBI): domain Eukaryota; kingdom Viridiplantae; phylum Streptophyta; class Magnoliopsida; order Asterales; family Asteraceae; genus Tanacetum; species Tanacetum coccineum. The sequence continues at coordinate 24,313 of BQNB010096213.1, forward strand.
TTTCGTTCTTCACGAAGTTCGCGAACGCTTAGTCTAAACGTTAAGGAACAAGCTAGAGCTCAACAAGCTCGATCGGGTCAAAATTTTATTCTTATTCTACCCAGCAGGAAAGTCAAAATTGTGACAAAACACTTATTTTCTTTTTGAAATTTTTTAAATTTTTTCATTTTTTTGGTATTTTGGTGGTAAAAACGGGATTACGTGAAAACAACGGCTGCAGGTACAATCAAATCGATAGACCCCCCCCCATACTAGAATTAAACACCCCCCATACTAGAATGAAACATTGTCCTCAATGTTTTAAGAAGGGTCTCTACGTAAATCCTAAGCCGTTTATGAATTATGCTAAAGATAAACGTTAGTCGATAAGATTAGGATATCGGATTCCCAAATGAAGCTGAGGATTTGAAGCTCTTGTGATCGAAGAACAAAACCACGAGCACGAGAGGCTTCAAAATTCGGGCAATCCTGGACAATACAACACAAAACACAAAACATGAAAAAGGAAAGAGGCGAGCCTCATCACAACAACAAAAACACTTATTAGCAAATAGAAAGAAGATAGAATAGATAAGCATGGGTTGCCACCCACGAAGCGCCTTGTTTTTGTTAACCGAGTCACAAGCTCGACTCGACCCCGAATTCATTGTTCCATGGGGGAGCAAGTAGAAGATAAAATCTCCATCGGACTTTCATTCAAGTGGTTTGGATAAACATTGAATTTCATGAAAGTACCACTCCGATGAGATACACTTGGCATAAAAGAATGATAAACGGAGATGCCGGGGTCAAAAATGGTATCTTCATTCTCGAAAGAGAGAAGATATGAAGGAGTAACGAGATACATAAGAAAAGAAAGAAAGATCCATACAACATATGCCAAGAGAGGAGATTGGTCATCCTCGAATGGTAAATTCACATTTTTCGTAGAAAGAACGTTCTCACGAATCCCGGAATCAACAATACTAGTTAACTCACCCGGATCAGGCTCACTCTTAAAATAAAAGCAATCATACTCCGGTGGAGATATGATGTGAGCAAGTTCATCGGCGAACTCCTCATGATAAAAGTCACTCCTATCGGTAGGAGGAAACATATCATTCGAAAGATCAAAGATAAACAAATCATATTGAGAAAAATTAGCATGAGTAGTGGTACTGCCACTACTCTTCTCTTTAATATGATCGTCATTGAGATAGAAAGCTTCATAATCCGAAAGAGAATAATTAGAACGAGTAGTGGTATCGCCACTACTATTCTCTTCTAAATCACAACAGAAAGTTTCAGATTCGGGTATAGAATTATCAAAGATGTTAGTCTCCTCCAAGAAAGAGTTAGGAAATGTGGAGGGAGACTTGGTCACAA
>BQNB010096214.1:0-25677 GCA_026074375.1 Tanacetum coccineum
TCATATTGGGTTTAATTCCTAATTGATGGTAGCTTATTGTGTGCTTAATTGTTTAGATTATCCGTGAAGAGTTTGTGAAGCTTTTGTTGGATTCTTTTGGGAAGCTGAGCATCAGGTGAGTTTCATAGTCCCACTTTTAATGTTTTACATTAGGAGGGAAATGATGCAAATATGTTTTGGATGTGTTTAATCGATGCGATTATGTGGTTTTACTTGAGGCATGAACGTTTATATGATTATTATAGGTGATATGCTTAATGTTGTTGTGATTGCTGTGTGATTCCGGTTAGAGGGTAGTGCTTCTACCTATTCCAAATCTAATTGGAGGATTGAAATAAGATCCCATTTCTGTGTGATTCCGGTTTAGTGCTTCTACCTATTCCGAATCTAATTGGAGGATTGAAATAAGATCCCATTTTTGTGTGATTCCGGTTGGAGGGTTGTGACTCTACTCATTCCAAATCTAACTGGAGGGTTGAAATAATACTCCATACTGTGTGATTCTGATCAGAGGGTAATGGATTACCCAAGCTTTGTTATGTGGATCGTGGGCACGTTTCGTCCCGTTGTGATTGATTATGAGTTATATGATAGCCTATGTGATAGCTAGCTTAAATTGTTCTGCCATGATATGTTATGTTAATCGCAGCAAATTATTTTGTTTTTTTTAAAAGATTGATTTGCGTGTCTTAAACCTATGACTCTCACCAACCGTTGTGTTGACATTTTAAGCATCATTTTTAGGTGAGCTTAATGGTGCTAAGTTAGAGCAAAGTGGCTAGAAGAGACCGTAGGACGCTTGAAGTTTATTTATGTTTTTTGTTTAAATAAATGCGTTAGCATGAATTGTTTGGATTATGTTCTGCATGTCATTTATTGACGAGACCTCTTTCTCATTAATAAAGACACCATTAGGTTTTGGGTATTGTTATGACACTTTGTGTCTTTGCTTTACTTTAGTTTCATTTTAGTATTCTCTATATAGACACCATGTGTTGTGATGATATCCATTCTTGTTTACGCCTTGCGTTTCCGCCTTGGCGGGGTGTGACATTAATACTGCTTGAAGAAAGTTTATACTGCCAGCTCATACTTTGTACTACTAGCATTAAAAAGCAGTTTGGTTAATATTGCTTGTGATTTATTGTTTATACTGCTAGTAATGCCTGATATCGGACAAAGGGCAGTTTTAGTTATCGGATGACACACACTGAGATGAAACTTGGTCAGAACAATTAAAACCAAGTTTGTTTGTTTTGGTTTTAATTTTTATTAGAACAGTACAGGTTGGTTCCAACACACACAGTTTGATTATTGGTTTGTTCAGAAGGTTCTTGGACAAACAGAAGTTTTTGGTTTTGGTTTCTATTGTTTGGAACAGGTTATGATTTTAAATGTTCTTAAACGTTTAAAGGCTCGTATTTATTGGTTTAATTGATTACGAAGAGGATTATTTATCACCTATTTGAAGATGAAGTTGAATTATTTAGGTTTGTGTTTTATCATACCTTTTAGTAGGAGGTAACTTGTTTGTGTTTTCATTGTTGTGACAAAGACTTGACGAATCTAGCAAAGGTGTGTGATCTACAAACTTATGGTGCTCAATGCGTACATTTGATATCACTTAGTATGTATCTCATAGAAGATGAGGATTTTTGTCAAGAGGTTGTGATCTACTTATATTTCACAGATTTATTTATAAGTTTGGAGTCACGTGGATAGTACAAGATATAAGACACAAGTTTGGGTTATTTTTCTTCTACATCAAGTTCGTTATAGTTAGTTTTCTTCATCAGTAATCATTACATAGAGCCTACAGAATTGAAGATTCAAGAGATGGTTAACATATGGGTTTCAGGGGAAGCTTATTGTCAAAAATGTTTAACCATCAGGTTATGTTCATGCACCACTTGAGATGAAGGTTTTCGTTACTACTGCTGATCATTATTACTACTGCTAGTTTATATTTCTACTACTCAGATTCATTTTTTCTTATTGTGCGTAATGGTGGGAAATTTGAGTATTAAAAGGCTGGATTAGTAGTTGTCGTATATGATTTGTAGCTGTTATGATCCAAGTTGCATATCTTCAGAAGACCCCTATTCGATTATGACAAAAAGGAGAAGAAGATTATAGAGATAGGATTTGCAGCTTATTATGTGTGGTGACATGGCATGGTACAAAGGAAATCCACTTAAGGGGAAGTTTGTTTCATTCAGGGAGATCCATGATCTCAACTTCAGGGGAAGCTTTGATTTTATTAAGGCTTTATGATGAAGTTCGTACAAGAACATGTTTGTTTTGTCATCATCAAATAGGGGAATTATAGATTTGATGAGACAAAAGAAACAAGTAATGAAATAAAATGATCAGAATCGTCATTAAAGAATTCTACAAGCTGGTGGAGAATTATGAAAGATTTGGTTAAAGATATTAAAAGATGAAGATTTGGAAGATCTCCTTATGAAGATAAAGATAACAGAGGATATTCCTTAAATGTTTAAAAGATTTAGTTGTCTAATGTTTATCTTCCTTTGTAAGCATTGATATCTCTCTATATAAAGAGATTCATAGGCGTGTAGTTTAATACATAGAATAGAGAAAAACGTGTGTGTGTATCTCAAGATGTAGACGTCTAGTTTGTGTGGTGTAGCCTCAAGATCAAGGTAACTTGATCCCTGCTACAGGTGGTAACACGATCTATACTGATCATATAGATTTGAGGCTTGCTGGAAACATATGAGAATAACAACCTTGTTTGATAATATATTGTTCATTATATTCTGCTGCATATTTATATTATCTGTAAAACATATCCTATATGGGCTTAAACGATCTCCACAAGGAGTATTTAAACCCTTTCCATGCTATGGAAAAGGGTGTTGGTTGTTCATTTATTTTCACATAGTAATATAACATTTATGCTTTTCTTTCTCTCTCTAAGTGTTCATCCAACCACCTCTCCTTCTCTCTCTAAACTCTATATAGAATTCATACCTTGTGTGTGTTAAGATATCATACAATTGGTATCAAGAGCCATGGGGTGTTTGTGAAGGTTTTGTGTACGTTTTTCACCTTAGTTTACTCGTGTAGTTGGTTCGAACCTATCAAGAGGTCTTCACCTTTTGAGGGTTTAAAAACCATAAAGCTTTCATTTTCCTTCTCTATTTATCGTAGTATAGGCTAGTTGTACAAGAAAATCTTTGAAAAACTATAAAAAATTTCATCTTTTTGGTTCGAAAAAGGTTTTGTACCAAGAATCTTGATTTCAAATTTTTCGTGTCAAAAACATTAAAGTTTGTGTTTTTAAGGTTCTAATAGTCTTAAATAAGTAAGAAGTACAAGAAAAATCGGGTAAAAACGTCAAAAAGTGAGTCTTTTTAGGATTTTTGTGTTTTGAGATTCGAAGGTGTTCAGGCGAGTTATACGTTCGGCGAGTTATACATATTTATTTGGGCGATTTTTACGTCATTTGCTCAGGCGATTTATACGTTATACTTCAGGCGAGTTATACGTGTTTATTCAGGCGAGATATACATAATCTATTAGGCGATTTACACGTTAATTATTCAAGCGATTTATACGTTAATTGTTCAGGCGATTTATACGTTAATTGTTCAGGCGATTTATACGTTATACCTCAAGCGATTTATACGTTACTCTTATATGCGATTTATACGTTAATTGTCAAGGCGAATTATACGTGATTCTCTTGGGCGATTTATACTTCATTTTTCTGGGCGAATTATACACTTTTTCATTAAAAGAATAATACACTTTGCTTGGGAGAACTATACACTTTCATTAGGAGAATTATACGGTTGTTGTTTGATTTGTAAAATCCCGTGAAACTTTATTTTCCCGGTTTTATCAAGAATTGTAAAATCCCATGTATTCCAAAGATTCAATCACATGAATCAAATCTCACTTTAACACAACAACCTCCAATCACTATAAGATCATCTTTCATCTTATCAAATATAAAATCAAAATGGATTCAATGATTCCAATTGGTTAAAAGAATACTCTTGCTGAGTACATGATACTCTCTAGTGTTGACAATCGTCCACCAATGTTGGACAAAGACCGGTATGATTCTTGGAAAAGTAGAATGGAACTATACATGCAAAATAAAGAGAACAAAAGAATGATACTTGAATCAATCGAACACGGTCAACTCATTTAGCCTACGATTAAAGAAAATGGGGGTGACCAGGACAAAGAAATATGCTGAATTGTCTACTATAGAGAAAATTCAAGCTGACCGTGATCTCAAGGAAACTAATATCATTCTTCAAGGTCTACCATCTAATATCTATTCACTTGTTAATAATCACAGAGTTGCTAAGGATCTATGGGAAAAAATTCAACTACTAATGCAAGGTACCTTATTAACAAAGCAGGAAAGGGAGTGTAAACTGTATGATGCATTTGATAAGTTTGCTCACATCAAGAGGGAATCACTTCATCAGTATTGCTTGAGATTTACTCAGCTGATCAATGACATGAACATTTACAAAATGAAATTGGAGCAATTTCAAGTCAATACCAAGTTCTTAAATAGTCTTCCACCTGAATGGAGTAAGTTTGTGACTCATGTCAAGCTTGTAAAAGATTTGCATACTACCAACTTTGACCAGCTTCATGCATATCTTCAACAACATGAACTCCGTACAAATAAAGTCCGTATTATGCGTGAGCGTAATCATGATCCACTTGCACTAGTTGCCAATCATCAGATGGCGATGTCTCACTTCAACACTGATTAGTCTTCATACAACAATCATCCTTAGTTCCAACAACAGTTTTCACCATCTCAGTCTCCTCAATATGGATCAATTCATCCCACACAACATTACTCAACTACTTATCCATCCATACCTCTTGCAATTATTTATCTGTCAGCACCGTATCCAAATGCTTATTTCTCAAATTGAATATATTGTCTCCACTGTTAATCAACAAACATATCTTGCTGAATTTCCTCATATAGACTCTGGTCTAGCAGTTCCTGTGTTTAAGCAAGGAGATGACCCTATCGATGCTATTAATAAAATGATGTCATTTTTGTCTATTGTCGTCACATCTCATTTCCCAACTACCAATAATCAGCTAAGAAATTCTTCCAACCCAAGACAACAAGCAACTATTCATGATGGAAGGGTGCCCGTTCAACCGGTTTAAGGGAGACAAAGTTCATTTGCTGCTGGTACTTCTGGAACAAGGGCTAACATCTCAGGAACAGGAAGGAATAATTTAGGGCAACAAAGGGTTGTGAAGTGTTTTAACTGCTAAGGGGAATGTCACATGGCAAGATAGTGCCCAAAGCCAAAGAGGAAAAGGGATGCTGCATGGTTTAAGGATAAGGTTCTTTTGGTTGAAGCACAAGGATCTGGTAAAGTTCTGAATGAGGAGAAATTGACATTTTTGGCAGACCCTGGAGTTGCAGAAGGTCCAGTTACACATACGGTCATTACACACAATGCAGCTTATCAAGCAGATGATTTGGATGCATATGATTCTGACTATGACGACTTCTCTACAGCCAAAGCAGTTCTTATGGCCAATTTGTCTAGTTACGGATCATATGTTCTCTCCGAGGTACCTCACTCTGAAAACACTCATAATGATATGCTAAATCAAAGTGTGCAAGAGATGCTGTATTCTGAACAAACTCATCTTGTGAATTATCTAGAGAATGAGATAACCAATGATAGCAATATCATTCCTTACTCTTAGTATCTGCTTGAAACACAAAATGCAGCTGTTCAGGATATAAATTCTTATGCACAACAAGATGCCATGATATTATCTGTGTTTGAACAACTGTCAAATCAAGTAACTAATTGTAATAAGGTCAATAAAGACAATCTAATTTCCAATGAATCCTTATCTACTGAGCTTGAAAGATACAAAGAACGGGTGAAATTGCTAGAAGAAAGACAAAATGTGGATTTAAGTACTAGAGAAAAGCTTATAATGGATGATATAATTCGGGGAAAAAATGCACAGTTTGCGGATTTTAAAAAGGAAATTAACTCTCTTAAACAAACTCTTTCTGAACAATTAAAGGAAAATGAATTGTTAACAGAAACATTTAATGTTCTCAAAAATGAATCTAAGGAAAAAGAAACTAAGAATATTGATAAAGAAATTGTTTTGGAAAAGAAAGTTAAAGAACTGGACAATATTGTTTATAATTCTATCTTAAGAAAGCTTAGCAGATTAGGCCAATGCTTTATGATGGTAGTGTTATTGCTAAGGAAACCAATGTGATTTCAATTGCTGATTTAGAAGAGATTTTGATGCTTGTGGAAGAGAGTCGATCCAAAATGCTTTTAAAACAAAGTGATCCAATGGTTTTAGAAAAGAAAATTAACATTAAACCAATTAATTATGCTGAGTTAAATTAATTATCTAAAGATTTTGGTAAACGTTTTATTCCACAACAAGAACTGTCTGATGAACAAGCTTTCTAGTTACAAACCTCATACCCTAATACTGACCAATCTGCTTTATCACCTATCAAAATTAAGGCTCATCAGGAACTTCCTAAGGTAAGCCTGGTTAATACAAGCCTTAAAAAGCTTAAATACCATCTTGGCCAATTTGACACTGTGGTGAAAAAATGGACTACACCCGATGCTTTGACAGAAGGGGAATAGGGGTTTGAACACACTAAAGCTGTTTTTCTAAAAGAAATAATTCCATTTTTAAAGACCTTAAAAGACATATTTAATGTTTTTGATAAAGATAGTTTTTTTTTAAAAAAAAAAAAAAAAAAATGAAGGAACAGAAGTACAAACAGTTTCTAACCGGATGAAAGCTGATGTTCAACAGTATTTTGTAGACAAACAGTGCTTTGAAATTCAAAAGAAACAATTTTTGATTGAAAACGATCGACTCTTAGATCAAATCATTTCTTAGATATTGTTAATATTGTTGTGAATATGATTACTTCTGTGAATGTGAATTCTTATGTTGCTATGAATGATTCTGTAAATTATGTGGAAATGTGCAACATGTGTCTCGAACTTGAAGCTGAGTTTATCAGACAACACAACATTGTTGAAAAAGATGAGTATAATAGACTTTCGAAAAGCTTTTCTAAACTTGAACAACACTGCATTTCTCTGGAACTTGCAATGCAACTAAATAAAGAAATTTTTCAAAAGAATAACACATCTGTGAACCAAACTGAACCTTTATTTGATCAATTGTTTGAATCGAACAATTTGAAAGCTAAGATTTAAGCAAAAGACACAACAATCAAGAAGTTGAAGGCAAACATTAAACGTTTGAATAAAACTTCCACCACAAACAGTGCAAAAAAGGACATAGATGAGATTGAGACAATCAACATAGAACTGTAACATAGGGTGACAAAACTAATTGCTGGGAATGAGCATTTGAAACAGACTTATAAACAACTTTATGATTCAATTAAACCATCACGTGTCCAGGCTAAAGAACATGTTGAATCTTTGGTCACTCAATTAAATCAAAAGTCAGTTGAAATTACTGATTTAAATGCTCAACTCCAGGAGAAGATTTTTGTCATAACAACATTAAAAAATGATCAAAGGAAAAGACATAGTTGACAATGCTGCCCAAGCATCAAATGCTACCACTATTGCTCCAGGAATGTATAAGCTTAACCCAGTAACTTTGGCTCTTAAGGATAAGAAAATCGTCTTTACATTGGATGGTTTGGTGTTTTCGCTACGTAGTATAACCAGGCAGATTTTTTTGGAGGGTATAAAATTATGCTTTTTGGCCTAGAGCTAGAAGTGATCTTAGAAACCAATCGCGTCCTGGCGCCTTGGCGTCTGCTGACGCCATAGTCTCCCGTTGTCAACTATAACAATTCATAATCAAAACTTTTAGAATGTCTTATGTGATCAGTGAACCCGTCTACTAGGTAGCTCCCAAAAAACGCCGTATGGCTAAGAAGCCTGGCTTCGCCCCCCTAAACCTCCCTCCCTTAATAGGGGGCCCTTTTCATGTAAAGATAGCCTCAGACATTCTGTCTTTTTGCAACCTCTGAAGGGAGGAATAGTACAGGAAGGGAGCGAGACCAAGTCGGGCGAGCTGGAAGAGCACTACTCGGGGAGTGTAGCCGTACAAGCGTTACTCCCCAAGCAGCGCTCTTCCTTTTATGTTCTTTTTGGCACTCCTCCTCCCTTAATGACATTTTTTTATGAAAATAAAATAAATGAGATCCGAGTCGACCTTTTTAACGAAACAATAATAGGAAAACTCACATATACTACCTTAAGCACACTATGGAACAAGCTGCTATTCTTAGGGAGATAGTTGAACAATCCAACTCACTAAACCCTTTAGATAGTGCATCTTACTCTGCCTGTAAGTATGTTAAGCTGATTCAAGAGTTGCTAGGATATGTTAGCAAGACTTGCCCTGATATTCACAAACCCAGTGAGAAATTAATTGCTGTCACACCTATCAACAAAAAGAAAACAATTAGGTTTGCAGAACCCGTCCTATCATCAAGCACATCCCAAAAACAGTTAGGTTCTTCCCAAACAAAGACCAAACAAACCACTAACAATTCTTTGTCAACTTCTACAAGAGTAAGCAGATCTACTAAATCTAGCAGGTCAAATTCTACAGACAATAAAAAGAAAGATAGGACCCAACAAATTTTAAGTAGGACCTAGAAGAAGAATAAAGTAGAAGACCACTCTAGGAACGTTAAGTCTAGTTTGAATAAAACGAATTGTGTTGTTGAACCTTCTAGTAATGCAAATGTGTAGCATTCTAAATTAAATACAAATTCTGAGCTAATGTGTGTTAAATGTAATAGTTTTATGTTTGATGCGCGACATGAATTGTGCTTTCTTGAATTTGTTTCTGATATGAATGCAAGTTCCAAATCTAAGTCTGTTAAGAAAACAAAAAAGAAAGAAGAATAGAAACCTACAGGAAAAGTGTTTACTAAAATTAGATATATCTAGAGACCCATAGGAAGGACTTTCACTTTAGTTGGAAATACGTGCCCTTTAACTAGGATTACCGCCACTAATAAAGTGCCTCTTAGGGAACCCATTCCTCTTGAAGTAGTTGCACAAGAATCTGTAGTAACTAAGGTTTATACTGGGAGACCTAAGGTACCTAAGACTAATAGTTCTAATAGCAAACCTAAGATTGCAAAATCTATGATTTCTAACAAAACAAAACCGGTACATCTCGGGGATCCAATACTTCAGTTACACCATATTCTTCTTCTTCTGTCGATCTCAAGTTGTCAAAATCATCTTGTGGTATTTGGACTCCAGATGCTCCAAGCACATGATCGGAGATCGCTCTCAGCTCACCAATTTTGTTTACAAGTTTCTCGGTACTGTCAAGTTTGGTAACGACCAGATTGCAAAGATTATAGGGTATGGTGGCTATCAGATAGGGAATATCACAATTTTAAAGGTTTATTATGTGGAGGAACTAGGACACAATCTATTCTCCTTTGGTCAATTCTGATACTCAGATCTTAAAGTAGCTTTCAGAAAACACACATGCTTTGTTCATAATCTAGAAGGTGTTGATTTACTCTCAGGATCTCAGGAAACCAACCTTTATACTTTGTCAATTAGGGATATGATGGCGTCTTCTTGAATATGTGTCTTGTCCAAAGCCTCAAAAACCAAATCATGGTTGTGGCACCGACGATTATCACATTTGAACTTTGGTGCTATTAATCATTTGGCTAGACATGGTCTCGTACGAGGTCTTCTCAAATTGAAATTTGAAAAAGATCATTTGTGTTCGGCATGTGCTATGGGCAAAAGCAAGAAACAATCACTTAAACCAAAATTTGAAGACACCAATTAGGAAAAACTATATCTTTTGCACATGGATCTTTATGGGCCTATGCGTATTGCAAGTGTAAATGGAAAAAAGTACATCCTCGTCATTGTTGATGATTACTCTCGGTTCACATGGGTGATATTTTTAGCATCAAAGGATGAAGCTCCTGATTTTATAATTAAGTTTCTGAAAATGATACAAGTTAGATTCAATGCAACTGTCAGGAACATTCGTACAGATAATGGAACTGAGTTTGTTAATCAAACCTTGCGAGACTACTATGAACAGGTCGACATCTCTCATGAAACATCAGTTGCGTGAACTCCACAACAAAATGGCGTTGTTAAAAGGCGAAATCGTACACTTGTTGAAGCCGCTCGTACAATGTTAATCTTCGCATAAGCTCTTTTATTTCTATGGGCCAAGGCAATTGCTACCGCATGTTACACCCAAAACGGATCCATTATACGACGACGCCATGGAAAAAATCCGTATAAGCTCTCACATGAGAGAAAACCCGATTTATCCTACCTTTATGTCTTTGGTGCACTTTGCTACCTAAACAATGATAATGAGAATTTATGAAAACTTCAAGCTAAAGCTGATATAGGTATTTTCATTGGATATGCACCCAAGAAGAAAGCTTACCGTATCTACAACCGACATACCCGAAAAATCATTGAAACCATACATGTCGATTTTGATGAACTGACGGCTATGGCTTCTGAACAACTCGGTTCAGGACACGGACTTCAATGTATGACTCCTGCAACATCTAGTTCAGGTCTCACTCCAAACCCTATTACTCAACAACCTTGTATTCCACTACCAAGAGATGATTAGGATCTTTTATTCCAACCTATGTTCGATGAATACTTTAATAACTATTGATGTCTCTCCAGTTCCAGTCGCTGCTGCACCAAGAGCTGTTGATTTAGCCGATTCACCTGTGTCTACGTTAATTGACCAAGATGCTCCCATCAACACATGATCAAGAACATTCTCCAATTATTTCTCAAGGTTTTGAAGAATCACCAAAAACACTACATTTTCATGATGACCTTCTTTATGAATCTCTTCATGAAGAATTGAATTCTCAAGGATCGTCATCTAATGTAAGACCAATCCACACTCCATTCAAATCACTTGGTAGATAGACTAAGGATCATCCTATAGCAAATGTAATTAGAGACCCTTTTCGTTCTGTCTCCACCAGAAAGCAACTACAGACTGATGCCATGTGGTGTTATTTTTATGCCTTCCTAACTTCTGTAGAACAAAATAACTTCAAACAAGCAATGACCGAACCGTCATGGATTGATGCAATGCAAGAAGAAATTCATGAATTTAAAAGGCTACAAGTTTGGAAATTGGTACCGTGTCTAGATAAAGTCATGTTGATCAAACTCAAATGGATTTATAAGGTCAAGACGGATGAATTTGGCAGGGTACTAAAGAATAAGGCAAGCCTAGTTGCTCAGGGATTCAGGCAAGAGAAGCGTATCAATTTCGAGGAATCATTTGCACCAGTTGCAAGAATAGAGGCCATCCGTATCTTTGTAGCAAATGCAGCCAACAAGAATATGATGATTTCTAAATGGACATCAAAACGGCATTCTTGAATGGCGAGCTTAAAGAAGAGGTCTATGTTTCTCAACCAGAAGGATTTGTTGATCAGGACAACCCATCGCATGTGTACAAACTTAAAAAGGCTCTCTACGGTCTCAAACAAGCACCACGTGCATGGTACGACATGCTGTCAAGTTTCCTCATTTCACAACATTTCTCTAAAGGTGCAGTGGATCCAACACTCTTCACACGAAAAGCAAGAAATGACTTATTACTGGTACAAATTTATGTTGACGATATAATATTTGCATCCACTAATACTGCTATGTGTAATGAGTTTGCTAATCTGATGACCACTAAGTTCAAGATGTCGATGATGGGGGCAAATGTCATTCTTTTTAGGATTACAAATTTATCAAAGTCCCAAAGGCATCTTCCTAAACCAGTCAAAATATGCTTCTGAAATAATTAAAAAATATGGTATGCTAACTAGTGATTTTGTAGACACACCTATGGTAGAAAAAAGTAAACTGGATAAAGATCTACAGGGGAAACCAGTTGATGCTACACTTTACCGTGGCATGATTGGATCCCTTATGTATCTGACCTCTAGTAGACCCGACCTTATTTATGCAGTCTGCTTATGTGCCCGGTATCAGGCAAAGCCTACCAAAAAGCACTTAAATGCGGTTAAGCGGATCTTTCGATACCTAAAGGGAACCATTAATAGGGGTCTCTAGTACTCGAAGGATACCGGTATGTCTCTAACAGCATATGCAGATGCAGATCACGCGGGGTGTCAGGACACTAGACGCAGTACATCAGGAAGTGCTCAATTCTTAGGTGATAAACTTGTTAGCTGGTCTTCCAAGAAGAAAAAGAGCACTACAATCTCGAGTATAGAGGCGGAATATATTGCCTTATTTGGGTGTTGTGCTCAAATCCTATGGATGCGTTCACAGCTAACAGATTATGGTTTTCAATTCAATAAGATTCCTCTGTATTGCGACAACAAAAGTGCGATTGCTCTATGCTGCAACAACGTACAACACTCAAGAGCCAAGCACATTGATGTATGATACCATTTAATAAAGGAGCAGGTGGAGAATGGAATAGTGGAACTCTACTTTGTTCGGGCGGAATATCAACTGGCTGACATCCTTACCAAACCCCTGCCAAGAGAAAGATTCAATTTCTTGATCGAAAAGCTCGGTATGAGAAGCATGTCTCTAGAAACGCTAAAGTGTCTGACAGAGGAAGAAGACGAGTAAAGGTGGTTACTCGCAGTATATCTTGTATCGTATGTATATAAGAAAACATAAAAATATTTTTTTCTTTCATATAAATTTTTCAAAAAGAATATAAAAAATTAAAAAATTAGAAAAATATAAAAATATGTATCTCAGGCATGTCTTTTGAAAATTGATAACATTTACGGCCTAAATGTCATTTAATAATGATACGAGGCTGTAAATGAAGTTCGAGCAGAAGTTCAAAAGCTTTTAAAACATGCCAAAATGGCTTGCTATTATTTCCGATAGCAACCCGGTCATCATCTTAAAGGCAAGTATTTCAAAAAAAACTTAACCTCACAACAGGAATTTATTCTCGGGCATGGTCTACTTTATGACCATGCAAAGGCTTGTGATTACTTTCAATCACAACTTGTGCTTCCTATATTCTATAGGTGTACGTGTCAGTGCGCTTATGTGTCAAAATAAGAGAAATCTTATTTTCTGTGATGTTGTTTTTCAGAATTAAATCATTAATATCATAAATTCATCAAAAATCATTTTCAAAGACATTTGACCACTCAAACAACGACTATAACTCTTTAAATAGAAAACAGGTCGTTGTTTGAGGGGGGGGATGTCAAATATCTTCTTCATAAAATTAGTTGGTTATAAAGGAAAAAGGTTTTAAACAATAACAGATTAACAATTAAAGAGGAGTTAATTAAATTTAACTTATGTGAGCCTTAACTGTTATGTGTTTATGCTTTTAGGGATTTGCGTGCAAATATAAGTTGTTAAGTGTGGTAGTTAAAACATTAGGGATTAAATGTGCCAATTGTTAAACTATATTATGCCTAGGAAAACTTAGCTATGAAAAATGCATCTGATCTAGTAGTGCATGGGGCATTTGTGTCAAACTTTCAAAGTTTTCACACTAACACCCCCCGGTCCTTTTCATAACATACTCACACAAACATTTTTTAAAATTTTTTCCCTCTCTCTCACTTTAATCGTCAACATCAAGAACACATCAACCAGTTGATTTCAAGGATTAAGATAAACTAAAAACATGTTCCCCACATCTTAAACTATCTATCTCTCAAAGGAATTAAGTTTTTACAATCATTTGTGCTCGATAACCCTAAAACTTGATTTAGGGTTCATAGAAATCAAAAGTGAGTGAAAACTGAAATTGATTGAGGGGTCCAAGGGTATGGAACACTCGTTTAATTCAGTTTTAAAAATGGTTAACATATGTTTGGGTTTTGGCTTAATCTTGTATGCGAAAATGTGGGTTTAGGGTCAAACATGTATAATGTTAGTGGGTTTGTGGTTTGTAAGTGTTTAACAACATTATTGTATGCATTAGAGCTTAGAAATCCTTTGTTCAAACATGAATAAAACTTATGTATGAGAATTATGTGATTTTGAGTGCTTTTTGAGCTTTGTGGCAATTTTAGTGGTCAAATTCTTGTTTGTAATGAGCCAAATGATGTTATGTGTTCCTAGGATGCTTATATAAATGTCTCATGATGCTTAAAAAACACTAAGATTACAATTTGTATAACTAAGGCGAATTATGAAAAACATGAAGGAGGCGAATTAATTCTGCCTGTAGGAGGCGAATTAATTCTCCCTTTAGGAGGCAAATTAGTCCTCTTCCTTTAGGAGGCGAATTAGTCATTTCCCTTAAAGAGGCGAAGTAGTCATTTCCCTTTAGGAGGCGAATTAGTCCTCTTCCTTTAGGAGGCGAATTAGTCATTTCCCTTAAGGAGGCGAATTATTCATTTCCCTTAAGGAGGCGAATTAGTCTTATCTCTTAAGGAGGCGAATTAGTCTTATCTCTTAAGGAGGCGAATTAGTCTTATCTCTTAAGGAGGCAAACTAGTCATATTCCTTTAGGAGGCGAATTAGTCTTTCTGCTTAAGGAGGCGAATTAATATACTCCTTTAGGAGGCGATTTAAAACATAATTTAGGAGGCAAATTAAAATTGGTTAATTTTGCAATCTAAACAAAGTTTGATAAATGCCTGCCTGTTATTAACACAACATGCCATATAGTGTCATATATAAACTTGGTTATATATAAACTGTATTGGCAAACTCTTAGCAGAATCATGACTTCCAAAGCTCAACAAATTGAACTGGACAATGCCCTTGTTGCTCTTGAGAACCGTCGTGTCATTGGCAAATGCAACATGAGGATTAATCCAGGAATGAAGCCAAAGGAACCTACTTATCAAGTTGCATTGGATGCACTTGCTCTTACTACATGATATCCCGCATTCCTTGTCACTGCTGAAGTTCCAGTCATCTATATGCATCAGTTCTGGGCTACCGTCACCAAACACAAGACATCATATCGATTCAAGATCGACAACAAGAAGTTTTCTGTGAATTTCGATGTGTTCAGAGATATTCTCAACATATGTTCAAGGATTCAGGTTCAAGAATTTGATGAACCCCCAACTTAAGAGGAAGCTCTATCTTTTATCTGTGAACTTGGTCATTCTGGAGAGATCAAGTACATTACTGATGTGATTGTTGATCATCTGCACCAACCATGGAGAACCTTTGCATCAATCATCAACAAATGTCTCAGTGAAAAGGCATCTGGTCTTGATAAGATTTAACTTTCAAGAGTTTAAATCCTATGGGGAATGTACTACAAGAAGAATCTGGATTTTATTGCTTTAATCTGGGAGGACTTGTCTTACCAGATTGATAACATAGATTTTAAGGAACAAGACAAGATGTTCTATCCTAGATTCACAAAGATAATCATTCACCACTTCCTTACAAAAGATAAGTCTATCTCAATGAGGAACAGAATGTTCATGCACACTGCTAGGGATGACAGCTTACTGGGTACCATGAGATTCATCTCCAGACATGCAGACACTTAAGTATATGGTGCAATCCTTCCTAAAATAATGACGAATCAAGCCCTGCTGGACTCTGTTGCTTACAAGACTTATTATGAAATTGCTTCAGGAGCTGAACCTCCAAAATCAAGGAAAAGTCAAGAGAAATCAGATTCAGCCATCTCATCTGAGGAATCTCTTTCCAAGAAGAAGTCTGTTAAAGCAAAGAAAGTTGCTGCTACCAAACCTAAACCGGCTAAGAAAAAGGCACCGGTTAAGGCTGACAGAGGCAAGGGTTTGAATGTTCTCTTGGAAGTAGCACTTTTAGAAGCTGCTCAGCTCAAGGAGGCTACTAAACGAAGCAAGAAAGACTTTCATATCTCACAAGCAAGTGGCTCAGGTGATGGAACTGATTTTGAATCATGGGTTCCTGATGAGCAACATCGCAAGACTTCAGGTACAAATAAATGAACTGGTATTAAACTAGGAGCTCTCGATGTACCCAAATATGATTCTAAAAGTGAGAAAGAGTCTTGGGGTGATAGTGGAGAAGAAGATGATGATGATGATAAAGATGACACTAAAGATGACGAGAGTAATGATGCTACTGATGGTAATGAGGATAATGATGATGTTGGTAATAATGATAATGATGATGATGATGATGGTAATGATGGCAATGTTGATGATGATTATGATGCTAATGATGATGATAACCAAGAAGATGATGACACGAATGACGATGACGAAGAGACTGATAGTGATAGAACTGAGTCAGACATAATCAAGAATCCTGTTCTCAAGCAGTCTAGCACTGAATAATATGAAGAAGAAGAAGAAGAAAAGATTAATGATGAAGAAACGATGGATGAAGAAGAAGATGATGAGGTCACTAAGGAGCTGTATAATGATGTAAACATGAATTTGGGAAATAAAGATGCTGACATGACTGATGCTGACTAAGGTGGCGCAGACCAACAAAATGTTTCTCAAGAGTCAGGGTTTGAGCAAGTAGAGGAAGACGCTCATGTGACACTTACACCGGTCCTTGACACACAGAAGACTGATGAACTAGTACAAAGTTCTTTTGTCTCCTCTGACTTTACAAGAAAGCTCCAAAATCTTAGGTGACAATGAAATTGCTTCTCTGATGGACACCACAGTTCGTCATGAAGAACCAAGGAGTCAGACATCGTCTCTTTACACCATTCCAGTAACGGCAACTGTCACATCCATTTTTACCACAACTATTCCTCCACCACCTCCTTTATTCAATCCTTTTCCACAACAAGCAGCACCAACTCCGACACCAACAACTTCTAAAGCTACAACCTCATTTTCTTCACTTCTAGATTTCTCATTTGTATTTAAGTTCAACGACAGAGTCACTAACTTAGAAAAAGATCTGTCAGAGATAAAGCAAGTTGACCAGTATGCTCAAGCTCTCTCCTCTATTCCTACTATAGTAGATCGTTACATTGACAACAAACTTAGAGAAGCTATCTAAAAGGCCATTATGGCACATAATTTGGACTGTAGAGAAGAAGCTCAAGCTAAGAAGATGGATTATATAGAACTCGTTGACACATCAATAAGAGTTATTCTTAAAGAAGAAGTCAACACTCAACTTCCTCAGATTCTCCCTCAAGCAGTCTCAAACTTTGTAACTCCTGTGATAGAGAAAAATGTAACAGAATCATTAGAAGCTGTTGTCTTGGCAAGGTCTTCCTCTTAACTAAAGTCTACTTATGAGGCAGCCGCATCACTCTCTGAGTTTGAGCTTACAAAGATACTTATAGACAAGATGAAGAAGAACAAGTCGTATGATAAAGCTGACTATAAAAGGGAACTTTATGATGCTCTAGTCAAATCTTATCAAACTGGCAAAGATCTATTTGATACATATGGTAAAGTCTTTACGTTAAAGAGGAGTCGAGATGATAGAGACAAAGATCAAGACCCCTCTGCTGGATCAGACCGAGGGATGAAAAGAAGGAAGTCAAGCAAGGAAGCTGAGTCATCCAGAGATTCAAGGTCAAAGGAAAATAAGTCTTCAAGCACCTCTAAAGACGCCTCCCACTCTCAACATAAGCCTTCTGGCAAGTCTGCCCATGCAGAGGAGCCAAGTCATACAACTGATGACTCGGGAGTGCAACAAGATCAAGAGTTTGACACGGGTAACAATGATGAACAACCCGCTGATAAGGAGGTTTCCAAGGATGACTGGTTTAAGAAACCCGAACGACCTCCAACTCCTAATTCTGATTGGAATAAGAGACAACATGTTGACTTCCGACCTCCTCAGACCTGGATTAGTCAAGTTGCTCGTACTAAAGAACCTCGTACTTCATTCGATAAGCTCATGGATACCTCATTTGACTTCTCTGCATTTGTCCTAAATTGGCTCAACATTAAAGATCTGACTCAAGAAATTCTGGTTGGACCGGCATTCGAGCTACTCAAAGGCACCTTCAAAATTTTTATAGAATTAGAGTATCATGGTGAAGAATGTTCAAAGGCTACAACTGAATGACTTGACTGGCATAACCCTGAAGGTAAACCGTATCCATTCGATCTCAATAAGCCTCTTCTGTTGATTCCAGATCATCGAGGCCGTCAAGTTATCCCTCGAGATTTCTTTATCGACAACGACCTGGAATATCTAAAAGGAGGAGATTTAAGCAGACGGTACTCAACTTCGGTTTCGAAGACAAAGGCTGCTACATATGAGATCAAATAGATTGAAGACTTGGTTCGTAATTTATGGAGTCCCGTGAAAGTGATATATGATAAGCATGCTTACTTGGGCACTTGACACTGGGGTCCCAAACGCCAAAGATTCTACGGGTTTCTAGCAACATGACTTCGTCTAAATATGTTTACTCCAGAAAAAGAATCATTGCGGTTACCAGACTTACGATTATGAAGAAGTATGACTATGGTCACCTGGAATATGATTGAAGTTTGTCGAGAGGATCAGTAGCTATACAAGTTTAGAGAAGGCGATTTCCCACGACTTCGCCTACAAGACATAGAAGACATGTTACTTCTACTTGTTCAACAGAAGCTGACCAATCTCATAATAGATGAACGGTATGACTTAAATGTGGCATTACGTATGTTTACCAGATGGATTGTCATTCAAAGGCGGGTGGAAGATCTTCAATTAGGTGTCAAAAGTTACCAAAAGAAACTCAACCTTACCAAGCCAGACACATTCAGGTTAAATCTCAGGAACAGAACCACATACACAACATATTCAGACCCTAAAGGAGTGATATACAAGGACCAGAACAACAGAAACAGATTGATGCGCGCTGATGAACTCCATAAATTCAGTGATGGCACGCTCAATGATGTTCGAACTGCTCTTCATGATATTACTAAGGGAATAAGGATAGAATATCTGCCAAAGAGGAAATGGAGTGGTTTAGACAAACGAAGGGCTTGAGTTATGGTTCAGGATATCGACAAGCAGCTTTATGAGAGGAGGTTGATGCTGAATTTAGAGAAGTTCGTTGGTGGAAGAGAATACGGGGGGGGAAATGACCTACGGCTGATGGAACGGACCAAGATGATTTTGTCATATTTTGTACTATCTATTTCAGGTCAATTCTGGTATATTATTAATTTGTGAATATGTAATTCGTAGTGTTAAGGATAGAATTAGGTATACTATATATATTTATAGTATATATATTTTATATATATAATATATATATATATATATATAGTACTTGAGTGCGAATTTTCAAGAATTTTTTAGTAAATTCAAAAAATTTCAAATTAACGCACTTAAATACCATATTATTTCCTCATAAATTGAGGGGAACATTAATATGTTCCTATATTTGGCTTGTCAATAATTGGACATTTTTTTCCCTGAATCAATGAATATTTGAATCAATTGATATCCAAAATATCAAGAGATTTGACATTTTTGATAAGGGAAGAAAATGTTATTAAAATATATAGCTAAAAATGTAAATTTCAAGGACTCTAGTGGCAAGCTTTCTCCATTGCGGTGCTTAAACATTTTCAATATCGATGCACATGTTGAGGGGTAGCATTCTAAGGTTTTAAGGCTGTGAATGATACCAAATGACCGACCATGCATTTAATTACTTGGAGTTATAAGGTGGTTAGGTATAAGTATTCGTTCCCACGATCCAGCCAGAACCGAGGGATTACTAGGGACTATCATAGTTGGTGTAGACAGTCATCGGTTAGATATAAAAAAGGAGTAAGTGATAATAAGAGAAAAGTGGACTAAGTGGAGCTAGTACTGGAACAAACCAAACAAGGTACTAGGTATGAAGTCTCGGTAAGATTTTTTAAAGGGGTTGAGACTTAAAATAAAGTAAGATAATGGGTTGAAAAGAAAGAAGACCTCCTTACACTTAGACAGAAACCGGAGTCAAAACATTGCTATTCAGAAATACAACGATGATTGTGATATTGAAGACTGACATCAGGACCAGTGATGCAATGCAAACCTCCTAGCCACTCAGATTCTCTAAAGATTTTGTTTCAATTTCACAGAGGGTAAACAATATTTTTTTGACTTCTCACTCTGGTTAGTTGGTATTGAAAAGGTGGGCTTCTTGCTAAGCCTTCCGATTACTCTAAAACAATGTGCACTAATGAGTCTAGAACAAAGAATCATATTAAATTCATTAGGACATTATACTAAAATATGCTTGCTAATTCACACAATGGTGAAAAACAAGAAATATATTATCATGAGTCTAGTTTATCATCCTTTCGAATTTTACCAGATACATTCGAGTGATCTTAGATGGAAATTCTGCTTGAGCAACATCAAACAAGTCTTGGTAGTAGGACTTGTAAGATCCTACAAGGATCGAACTTGTGATACTGGATATCGATTCGGTCCAGCTTATGAATTGACGAATGAATTTTGAAAAAGTTAAAACTGTTGGTGTGTCATAAAAACCATTTGCATCTTGACACACCGACTGATTTTCTAAATCAATTTTCAATCTTATGTCCAAGGGAAGCCTCACAAGGGTATCTGGACATAGGAAAGCTAAACACAAATTGACGGCTTAATTGAGAAGATAGTAACTTACCGATTCACTCGTACCGTGTTGTCTGCTTTGAGACGCTCCGGTAATGAGAACGGCTAGTGCTGTGCGAACCCTGTCAATGAGAATTCTTCATGGAATTTACATGATCACAGGCAGTATTTATACTGAGTAACGGGGAACTGTGGTTGTTACAACCGTATTCGACGAAGTGACAAAAGCACTTTCGTTTCCATATTGGTGTTTTATCACTAACGTTTATGCTGAATTTTCTACGCTGGGTAGAAGTTTATGAGACGAGTCAAAGCCCTTATCCAAATGCTCATACTCGGACGACTTATATAAAGACATTATGAAAGATCAAGTAACATGATTCAAAGACTTCGCTACTCTGATACGTTCGTGTTTCTTGAAGTGACAATGTGTTAAAGTTAAAGAATTTCAAAGAATGTTTCCGTCATCTGGATACGAACGTCTTTCTCGAAGTGTCGAAGTGATATTGTTAAAGATTCATACGGGAAAGATGTCTTTATTCAAGTTTCAAGACCAAGTATGTGCATGTTGGTCCAAAATTCACAAGTGCACAAGATGGGCGACAACATCACATTTACCACATATTTCTAAAAGTTTAATTTATGTACATCATGTGACAACAAAGCTTCTATTTATTTTCACGAGTTTGGCTTTTCCATGAAGGATTATTTGACTTTGAAATTTATGATATGATGTTATAGCACCGGGGATCTATATCTTGTTACCACGCCTATCTCATACCCGTAATCTTTTCTCGCTAGTAATCACACGTGGCATTAATGACTTGGAAATTCAGGAAATGAAGTGTTGCACTCTTTACTTTCCAATAATAGTATTTTGTGTAATAAAGTGAACTTTCCTCAACTTTTCCAAGTTTAGCAAGCATGTGGGATACTATATTTAACTTTGCTTTTGATATTGTGCATTCAGATTTATAGACATCCCCACTTTCGAGTCAAAGTGGTATTAAATGTTATGTTATTTTCTTGGACCATTTTTCTCATTACTTGTGGGTAAATCCATTGCGTAATAAGTCTGATACTTTTGCTAAAATTTTCGAATTTTGTTCTCTTGTAAGAACTCGGTCTGCTTAACCTCCCTCCTCCCTTACGCCAGCGCGGTCAAATCAGATCCCATTAGACTTGTCAAACAAGCCCTCTCCATGACCCTTAAAGCCTCCTCCACAACCCGCTCCACAATATCCAAGCTAGCCAAAGCCAAGAAAATAACCAAAGGTGATACCGCGGTGCTCAAGGATTGCATTGAAGATATCCAAGACTCCATTAGTGAAATTAAGGACTCACTGAAGGCAATCTCGAGCCTTAAATCGTCTGCAGACAAAAAGTTTGTGCTTTCTAATGCAGAGACATGGACAAGTGCTGCTCTCACTGATGAGTATTCGTGCACTGATGGAATGGAAGATGAAGAAGTTAGCCCGGCCGTGAAGAAGAAGATTAAGACTAGTGTTTTTAGTATTGCAAGGCTGAGTAGCAATGCTTTGTATCTCATCAATCACACTAGTAGTAATGCAACCCAAAAGTTCGATCGATCTAGACTCGACCGACGCGTCCCCTCAAAAGTGTAATTGTTTGTGTTGTAACTGTCGAGGGTTGCATTACTACTAGCCCTGAACATTTAAAAAGGGTCATGTTATTGCTACCCCCTACCACCAATACCCCCCAATACCCGCTCTATTGACAGGGCAAGACAGTTTTTTATGTTTTTTCGTTTCGTAATTTTCACATTTTACAGTTTTTGACTTATAAACTTTATAACTTCTGTCCCATATTTTTTGTGGGCAGTTTTCCCCATTTTATTAACAGAATAAGACAGCTTCCTACTTTGTATTTTTCATGTTTGACTGCTTTTGACTTATCAAACCTTATATTTTTCATTTTGTTTTTTTTTATTTCACATTTTTATAATACAAACAAAATAAAAAAAAATTAATTTTTTTTAAAAGGGGTATTAGCAACACTTGGGGGATCTTAATAACCAACCCCTTTAATTTGCTCTTCTAATATTCACCAATTATATTTAAAATTATATCAATCATATTTGTATGTCTATTTGTAACAACTTAGACATACAAATCATTTTTCATTGATATATACATCTAATAGGCGATCGAATCATCAAAATGTCGATTCTCGATGGGCCCCAAAAATGCGGCCCAACGACGAAAACAACAGCCTAGTATCATAAATAAAAATATATATTTACAAAACGTATTATCAAATTATGTGACAATTTACGAAAACTATCTTAATTCTTTTAATTATGTACGGCTTTTTTATATAACAAAATTATATATCAAATATGTAACACAAATCTACCGACTCATTTAATAAAAATATACCGCTGAAACGATATTCGAATTCAAACAAAACGAGCTCAATATTGCAATGTTTCTGACATATGTACGATTTTATAAAAAAATGTTGAAGTTTAATATATATTTGTTTTTAAAACACACCCTAAACCAACTAATAACTTTAAAATAAACTTCAGGGGTCAAAGACGTGCAATTCTATGAAAGTTTGAATTACATAAATAACCCTATACTTTTTGCTATTTATGACTATTTTATATAACAAACTTTTTGTTCAAATATCCAACAACTTCTTTGATAGAAAATATACCAACGAAAATGCCATCGAACTACGAACAAAAAACAAGCCCAACATCGATTTGCTTTTGAGATACATACGATTTTATAAAAAATATTGACGCTTAATATATATTTAAAAAAATAAACACACCCTTAACATACCTATTAACTTTAAAAACTACTCTACAATTTAATCAAAACTAACTATGTAGAAGTGTAGGTAGTCTAGGGCTATTTGTGGACAAATTTATAAAATTTTACTTCTTACAAAAATTTACCCTCTACACGACTACAAAAATACATATTCGACAATCAAACAAAAATAGTCCCGTCGCAACGCGACAACATATTTTTTCTTGTTAACTATATTTGTTATTTGAAACTATCTTGTACTAATGTAGGATAATCATGTGTTGTACGGAATGGTGGCGCAATGGTAAATCTAATAAAGTCATCGTTTTAGGCCCCTGAATATTTAATATCTCAAAATTTCTAACGTCGTTTATAAATATATAGTTCCTTTGCCATCTTCTTGATGTCTCGCTATATAAAAAGCCCTGGCTACTAAAACTGCTAATATTTTTAAGGATGTTTGCTTAGTTTTTGTTTTTTTTAAATCCATACGATTAAGTCCTTATTTGTGTTTAAAAAACAAAACTACGTTTATCTCTTTATTATTACAAAATGATGAATCAAGCTCATTTAGTGCGACAAATTCTAATGAATTTTAACCATTACGTAAATAGACTAAACATTTCAAAAATCATTGACGAATAATGTTTTAATGAACAAACAAAAATGAGCTATTTGTCAAAAAAAAATTCATTTGTTTAAGTGTTCATATTAGCTAGTTTGTTCGGTCAAAATCTTAACTAACAAACACGAACAAGCCTCGTTCGTGTTGGTTCAAGTCTTTAGCCTTACTTGTATATTATAATATAGCGAAGTTGGGTTTTTTCTTTTTCTTATACTACGTAATATTATTCTCTTTAATAAACTCTTGGTTTCTCGTTGTGTTTTTGTTTGATCATTGGATGTTCTATTAATCCAATGCACCGAAAAGCTAATATTAAGCAAACAAAATTTTTTTTCCTCATATTTAAATTTCGCTTTTGGTCTCCCACAAGGTTTGAGCCGCCCTTGATGCCAAGCATGTGTAATATTGGTTGATACACTTGTAAAACATAGTTTTGCAAACCCATCAAAGGTGATCTAATGGAAAAAAAGCTTGCGACTATCACTCTAATATGTGTGAAGTCACAAGTTCGAATCCTGCTAGATGCAAATAGTCTTGTAGTGGTCACACCAACCTCCTAAAAAGGAAGAGTTTTACCTGGTTTGAGTCTGTGTGGCGATGAGTTCAAACTATGTGGATTAATCGGCCAAAATGTCAGAAATCACGAATAAAAAAAACATGGTTTTTCAGTTTCACATACAAAGATAGTTCATACAATAATCGTTGGATGGTTTTTACTTTAATTTTATGACCACTTCAAGGAGCTAGGGAAAGTTTACTCATGAATTTGATTGCACTTTTCTATTGAAGAGAAACTCGTTAACTTAAGAAAAACTAAAATGGCTATAACCGAAACTTGAGACACTTATCTTGGACACAAGCAACCATAGCAATTAAACACTTGCATTACGAAGAAAATAGTATATAATTAGTAGGATGAGTCACTTTCTCATATTTTCTTAGATTTATGTATCTCGCATACGTTTAACGCAATTGATATTTATACCTCCACTCTAATAACTAAAGCTAAAATGGCCCCAATCACTATTTTATTTTATATTTTTATTTTTTCCAAACAACTAACTCAAGAAAAAAAATTAAATTTTCCTTGGCAACTCACTTTGAGGGTGGCGGCGTCGTGGCTTGGAACTAGCGGCGCCAAATCGGTTGCCACCTAATCAGAGTGGCAGAAGACTCACGTCACGGTACCCAATGCTCTTAGACAAATAGATTTTAAATTCATGTTGTCCGTGAAGTCTTTATTACCGTCGTAATGTCAGGTACCCCACCCGTCTTTTTATGTTGCAATTTAGAATTATGTTCTTCTACACATATAGAAGGTTCGGTGTGCCCTTTATATGAACAAAGGTTTCTAATGTGGAGAAAACCAAAAGAGTTAATTGCACAGTATAGTACTAATCATGATGTAGTTTCTTGATGTGGGTGGCGAAAGAGTGCTTTATTTAAATTGTATATATACTATACCAAAGGAACAGATTGATAACTATATAAGTATGATACGTTATGCGGAGGATATAATCTTTCACATATAGAAAAAAATAGCACTTATTATACTTCATGATTCTGCAAGCTAATTAGCTCGCTGTGCACATGTAAACGACACTAAATAATTATATTTGACATTCTGATTGATCGATATATCATGCATGATTAAGAATCAAATAAAATCTACTTCTGTTTTGACCATATAGATTTTCGTCAAGTTTGATCGTTGATGAAATGTTAGATAAATAGA